>JAHBCN010005889.1:0-52376 GCA_019359885.1 Listronotus oregonensis | reverse complement strand
TGTGATAGTCAAGGGTTGAACATCATTTTTAAATAGTGACCCCAAATATTATTAATATGTCCTCATAAATATCCAGAAAATAAGTAACAAAAAAAAACACTAACAACTACCAAAACAGTTGTTAATCACATGTACTTGAGAATAACCTTGCCAAGTAAATTGTAAAGCATTTAGCTAATAAAAAATGTTATTTTAAATCTTAGTGAAAAAAACACAAAATATTTTTTAACCAGTCAATTCCTAATTAGTGAGACAAAGAACCTAATGTTTAAATTGTGCGAGCGGCATTGAAAAACTATTTGGGATAGTTTGGTCTATTTATAAAACCCTTCACTTTACAGTACTACCAGTTTTTCAATAAGTTTCGTCTTTTGATAATAAAAACACGATTTTGTGGTTTAAAATACATATTTTATACAAGGTTTGTTCCAAACCCGCAAAAAACCCGTCAAATAAACTACGGTGGTTAATTTGAGGGGGTAAAAAAATTTTTTTTTTTAAAAAAAAAAAAAAATAAAAAATTTTAAAAAAATTTTTTTTTTTTAATTTTATATATATATATATATATATATATATATATATAAATTATATATATATATATATATATATATATATATATATATATATATATATATATATATATATATATATATATATATATATATATATAAAATTTTTTTTTTTAAAAAAAAAAAATTTCCCCGATGAAATTTTAATTTGTAAATCTAAAAAAGTAATTTCAACTTTGTATCTATCACCTATGGTATAATTTTTCAGTTTTAATTTTGTTAATATAATAAAAAAGAAAGTAAGAAAGGCAAAAATAATTTTTATAAAAACACCATTGAAAAGTAAGTATTTTACTAAAAATTAATTATATGGGTCGTCACGAATCAATTTTTAATAGCATCGGTTCCCCCAAACCCCAAAATTTAAAAAAAAAAAAAATTTTTTTTTGTGCATTATCCGGGGCCCCCCCCAATTTATCGTACGCTAATACAAAACATAGGATTACCCCCCCCGACGAGTTACGGAGCCGAAAGGTCCGATTACGGCCGTTCGACGCCAACGGCCGGTCGCACGTGCGTTTATGTAGGCGTGATTTATGAAATTTTATGGAAGAATTATGCCGCGGGCGGAGGGGGAATGCGATTATTAATGGAAAGGCGCACATTTTTATGTGCTCCATATAACTATTTGGCGCTGTTACGGGACAATTTAGGTGCGTTTAAGTTCTTTCACTAAAAATGGTCCGTTTTACGTTTTTTTTTTTTTTTTATTTGCTTCTTCCCTTTTTTAAACCAAGAAATAATTTTGGGGTGACATCCAAAAAATATTGCCTCTGCTATGTTGGCCTCCAGTAGTTTTGTATTTTTGTGTTTTACGCCTAGTGCACCCCCTTAAATACTTACCACGAGCCGCCACTGTGTAATAGAAATAATTTCAATTTCCTAAATAAGTTTATGGGCAAAAACTTAATAAATCTTTCAAATCTGTATATTTATTTAGTATTTTATACACATTTCCATTATAATATCCACACTACTGTAAGAAAAGTCAAATCTGCGTATTCAAAACTGTGCGGAAAGCTTACCCTTTTCACTAGCTCGTGTTTACAGTATATTTTGTGCCCATTTTAATCATGTTTTTTAATGCTTTAAATTCCACCTTGCTTTTTATGATGCTCTTAATATCATTCAACCGTTTCTATTTATCTTCTTCGATAAAGAATTTTAAAACTCGTATACACGGATGTCTCGTGATCTGATATCTCGGAAACTGGCGGCCCACCTATGAGATGGCTCCGTATTCATTGTTATATCGCTTCATCGAAATCGTGGGGAAAAATTATGGTTGCTCGGATGAGTTTCGTAAATGCCCATTACACAATGAAGAATATTTATCAATGCGATTGTTATTTTTGATTTATTGGGTAGAGATTGATATAATTATTTCTGGTTGCGAAATATTTTAAAGAAACTATTGATAAATGGGGTTATGAACATACAAAATGAATGGTTACAAATGTTTGATTGGTGAAAATTAATGTTTTTATTCAATAGGGTCATCCACGAAAAGTAAACCTCTGATTTTTCCGATTTCTGTATACACATACACTGTGGGCCCAAGGATGCGAGGATGATTGAGAAACTCATTAACCATGCTTATAACAACAAATACTGTATTGCATTGGTTCAAAAAGTCGATGTTACTTACCCGGTGTTTTTCTCAAACAATCCTGAACAGATTTTAGTGCTTCAAGCCGTTTTCTGTGAAAGTTTTTTGTGTTAATTGCGATGGATTTTGACTGCTTTTGCTCTAAATGACATAAAGGAACAGAGCAAAAAAATAATATTGTAACTCAGCAGACACCGTGTCGTCACAAGCCTTTTTGGTCTGACGTCAAATTTAAAGTGCCGGACGTGAACTTCAAACAGTAATTATGCCGAAAGAAGTTCTTACAAATTAAATACAGTCAAAGCTCCTTATTCGCGCTTTCTTCATTTGCGTTTTCGGTACATCGGTACATACACATTGATAAAAAGGATTCCAATATTGGGTGAGTCAACGATAGATAAAGTTCATTATTTCATTGGTTTCAAAAGTTATGAGAAAATAGTAAATACAAAAGATGTAAGATTCTTAGGATGCATAATTTAAAATTATTTTAAAGTATACAGGGGCTCAAAAAAGCGTGACGAATAAAATATACATTTTTTTAAATGAAAACCCTATTTTAAATTTTGTTTTAAATTCCTTTTAAAATTCTTCAACTTTTTTATTAAAATAATGCATACCTAAACCTAATAGTTTTTCCAATATTTCAATTTATCTAAAAAGAAAATAATTTTCACACTTGCAAAAAATTACGATAGCATTATTTTTGAAGGTAGATCACTCATATTTGATTTTAGCGTTATTCGAAGATGACGTAAAAGATATATGCAACGGAATTTTAATTAGATGCTACAGGGTGTTCAAAATAAACGAATATATTTGGATCATTTTAAATTGAAAAATCTCGATTTTTTAAATGGCGCACCATATATTTATTATTTTTCTAAAAGATCTTACAAAAACCCACAACTTTTATTAAGTATGTCATATACCTATTTTTAATGCTTTGCGATTTATTTTAACTTTTCCAATATTTACCCTTCTTTCTGTCTAAGACTATTGCTATAACATTAGTTGGCCATTTTTAAATTTTAAATTACAGAAAAGGTAAATAATAATAAATACCTATTACTTCAAATTAACTTATTTTTAATTATTATTATGGCGCAATAAATGTTCAAAAATATGCCCTTCTACTTGGATACACATGTTTAGTCTTTTTCGTATATTTTCTTGGACGTTCCTTAGCATAAACGGTGTTATTCCCCTGCACCGTCCCGAATCCTATTTTCCATATCTTCCCGGTGTTGTAGGGGATTCACATAAAACGATCTTTAACATATCCCCACAAAAAGAAATCTAGTGGTGTTAAGTCACATGATCGAGGGGGCCATCCAATGAATCCACCTCTACCGATCCATTTCTGTGGGTAATGATTATTTAAAAATTCTCGAACTTCTCGATGGTAATGCGGAGGAGCTCCATCTTGCTGAAACCACATTTGTTGGATCTCAATGTTATCAAATTCTTGAAGAAGTTGAGGTAAATCCTTCTGCAAAAAGTTTAAATATCTAGGCCCGTTAACTGTTTCGCGAAAAAAATATGGTCCAATAACAAAAGTGTTTTATTCCACACCACACATTAAGTGACCAATGGTTTTGGTTTTGCACTTCCCGTACCCAGACTGGATTAACTGTTGAATAATAGTGCATGTTATGACGATTAACTGCACCATTACTGCGAAAAGTAGCTTCATCGGAAAACATTATTTTAGACAAAAAATTTGGATCGGCCACTATTGCTTCATTTATAACGGTGCAGAAGTTTACCCTTTGTTCAAAATCGCGGTCTAGAAGTTCTTGGTGTAGTTCCATTTGGGAAGGGATGATATTTGTGTTTTCTAGTGGTGCGGTTAACGGTAGATTGGGATGTATCACATAAGCTAGCTACTTGACGGCTACTGACCTGGGGATTATCTTGAACTTGAAGTAAAATTTCCAATTCTTTTCCTCATTGGTAGCATTCCGGTTTACCACTTTCCGTTTTTCATATTCAATACTACACTAGCATTAAACCGTTCCATTAAACACTGAAGAGATTGCCTAGTCGGTACACGTCTATTAGGGTACTTCGCCTTGTAAAGTCTTACTGCCAACAAAGAATTTCTTTGCGCCTCACCCAGTATATAAATCATATCAATTAATTCAGCTTTAGGAAAATCCATACTTTTTTTTTAAATTTACTGACACCACAATAAATTTTATGAATTTATTTACTCAGATGTCAGGTTAAAATTTGACAATGTCATTTTGTCATGGCCAACTAATGTTATAGCAATAGTCTTAGACAGAAAGAAGGGTAAATATTGGAAAAGTTAAAATAAATCGCAAAGTATTAAAAATAGGTATATGACATACTTAATAAAAGTTGTGGGTTTTTGTAAGATCTTTCAGAAAAAATAATAATATATATGGTGCGCCATTTAAAAAAATCGAGATTTTTCAATTTAAATTGATCCAAATATATTCGTTTATTTTGAACACCCTGTAGCATCTAATTAAAATTCCGTTGCATATATCTTTTACGTCATCTTTGAATAACGCTAATATCAAATATGAGTGATCTACCTTCAAAAATAATGGCGCTATCGTAATTTTTTTGCAAGTGTGAAAATTATTTTCTTTTTAGAAAAATTTAAATATTGGAAAAACTATTAGGTTTAGGTATGCATTATTATTAATAAAAAAGTTGAAGAATTTTAAAAGGAATTTAAAACAAAATTTAAAAATAGGGTGTTTCATTTAAAAAAATGTATGTTTTATTCGTCACGCTTTTTTGAGCCACCCTGTATACTTTAAAATAATTTTAAATTGTGCATCCTAAGAATCTTTACATCTTTTGTATTTACTATTTTCTCATAACTTTTGAAACCAATGAAATAATGAACTTTACTCTATCGTTGACTCACCCTGTAGGTATCCAACCAAATATCCTTTGAAAAAGCATTGTCAAATGGACTAATAGCCAAAATTGCGAATGGAATATTACGAGATGGGTTCGAACAAATAGAATCAAGTTACATTCAAAAGTTGCTTGAATCGCAAGATGAAGATTTGACTGAAACCGACTTAGAGGAAATGTTAAATTCACAGCCCATTGAAAAAAGGCTTTAACAAGCACGGGAAACGTGACATTTAACTTGAAAAGGCTTAGTAAAGGTTTAAGAATGGCAAATGAGCTTTGTGATTTCTTTATGAAATTTGTTCCTTCTATGGAACGAAGTCTTATTTTTAAGATACAAATTGCTAATGCCACTGCTGAATATCAGTCTAAATTGAAGGAGCTTTTAAAAACTGCCAAGCAAGAAAAAAATACGGAATTTTTTAAACCATTTCCTAAGCCTGAGGATAATAATTAATCAATATGGTCATAAACTTTAATTTAATTTATTTTTTATATACTTGTTTTTTATTTTGTCACCTAGGAACGTATCCCCTATAATCCCATATAAATTACCATTCCCTATTCACGGTTTCTGTATTCGCGGCATATTTAAGGAACATATACCCCGCGAATAAAGAGCTTTTACTGTATATCGTTTTAAAAACCATTGACAAAAAGAATCTGTTATAGCCAATGGTTCCTCGTGCTAAAAAATTAGGTTGGTACTCGCCAGCAGTAAATCAAATATTTCTAAGTTTATTATTATACGCCAATGGATACAAAATGTCGAACAGAAACGAGAGATAAAGTATATTTTATAAGACCGTCTGTCCGCGACAAAATAATATAGGAAGTAGCCGGCTGTTTGTTGGAATAAACTGTGGCCGCAGGGCATTTACTTCTTCGCGATGAAATTTCCCTGATAAAGTTTCTTTGTGTATAGTTGCAAGATCCAATGTCCAGTCTGTATCCAAATCTTAGGTCTGTTTGTAATTCAGAAATAGTGTACACTATTTTACACTTTTTTTTACCTAAGCGCCATTATGGAAAGTGTATTTAAGGACTAGGTCAAAATTGTGTAACATTCTGGATAACAAACAGACCTCTAAATACATATCCATCAATTACTTAGTTAATTTCATAGGAAAACATATTGTATCAATAACACTCAAATTTTGGACTTTCATTGTCTTTATTTGTTAATTTATTCATAACGTTTGGATTAGTGATGTATCTCCAACCGTTTTCAACTGATAACTAAAAACTATTCTTGAAAGCTACGACTTATACTCGTATGCTATCCCTTGTTCACCGAAGCTTGATTTTTCATAGTTCAGCAACGGCTGCTAGATATTCGGAACGTCAACACTAAGTTTGCTAAATACTTTTTGGCTCCTTGCAATTATTAAAGCTTCTGTGAATTTTCTTTTCTTCCAGTGGGTTTATTTATGAATAACACAGGTCAACATATTATCTACGCGGGAACGCTGGAAGCGTTTAGGTGCTACTAGGGTCGCTGCTTACGATGAGTGGGTCGGTTAACCTTCATCACATCAGGTTTAAGGTCATTTGAAGGTCAAGTGAAAAAAACCATTGAAAAAATCTAGAAAAGTTCATGGATATGTTTTCGAAGTCGCTGAATCCGAATCCGCCCTTTATTTACATCTATCCTAGGGGTCATCCAAGGTTATTTCAAGGTTATTTTGAAGTATTTTGAGATAAAAATACGTATGTTTTCGAGGTCGGCGAATCGGATTCTGAGGTCAGTTAACCTTCATAAGGTTGATTCAGGGTCATTTAAAGGTCAAGTGGAGAAAAATAATAGGAACAAATCTGAAAAAAATGTATGCATATAGATAGATTTAAAATATAAATAAATGCTGGATTCGGATTCAGCGAACTCAAAAACATATGCAAGAATTTTTCCAGATTTGTCCAATGACTTTTCCTTCACTTAAATGACTTTAAACCTGACGTGATGAAAGTTAACCGACCCTCTCATCGTAATCAGCGACCCCAAAAACCCTATCACTTAAAAAAGGTTGGAGATACATACTAACCGAAACGTTGTGTATCAAGTAACAAATAAAGACAATGGACATCTAAGATTTTGGGGTAATTAAAACCATAACACGTTCAAAGAAACAAAAACACAATGTAGTTTTTAACAAATCAAAATGGGTTTTTTGACATGTCGCACTATAGCAGCGTGTGTATTTTATCGGCAATTTGTGGTGGTGAAGATTTTTTAACATAATAACAGTTTTTTTTCTGTTGACAATGATGAAATAATGTAATAATTTTCTACCAATTGTAGTAAAACAAATCATACACAATATGAAATATTGGGCAATGTTATATATTGAGTAAACAAAGACCATAAAAAATCTTTCGCGGTAAATAAAAATCCGGAACTGGTAAATAACTGGGCATGCGCTTTTAAATAATCCGGAAAGGGTTTAGTTGTAGTTCTAAATTGGTACTTGTAATGATCCGCGACCCAAGTAGCAGTTATACCCAAGAGTAATAATTATATATCACATCGGCAACACTGTTACGAGCAAACTTTTGACAAAATGGTGACCATAAATACTTCAATATAATTCAATGGATTACATTGTTGCAAATTTACCGAAAACAAAACGCTACTTGCGAAACAAAGCCAATGCAAAAATCTTGCAGCTATAAATGAAGCAACCAAATACGTTTTTGCTCCCGAATACGGGCGACCATCAGAGATAAACCGTGTGATTTATACTGACCATTTATTAATCTCACGACAAGTTAAAAAGAATTCTCCGCTAGCAATAATATTTAATTTGTTATGCAGATTTTTATTGCTGTGAACCACTGGAATTTTCTCGTTTTTTATGTAATTTAGGACGTTTTATATTTTTTATTAGTCATTTATTGCGGTATTTTTTAAATATAAACGAGATTTTATTTTTTGATAGTCCAAATTTAAAAAAATGGGCGTTTTTGGGTAACATTACCATGAAAGACACGACCGGGATTGAAGTATGACCCGGAATCTAGGCGCACGGTAGTGCGCTAGGCCATGTTTCGGCTTTACCCACGCAGTGTATATGTTACTTGAAACGTTTTAGCTAGTTTTCCCCCATCATAACTTTGTTATCGTTCCACATTAGTGTTGTAAATGGCAATATTTCCAGTAGCAATATTTCCATGGAAATGAAAATATTGAAAATTTCCGAAGATGTCTCGGAAATATTGGAAATTTTTAAACCATACAAAATGTATATATATATATATATATATATATATATATATATATATATATATATATATATATATATATATATATATATATATATATATATATATATATATATATATATATATATATATATATATATATATATATATATATATATATATTATACTTTTGTGCAGTATGAATTTTTACACCAAAAAAAATATTTTTCGAAAAATTACATATATTATTATTACGATTGCGAATAATAGGTCTGGAACTCGGGGATTTACCGATTTTTGAATGTTGGCTATATGCCTCTTGATTAAGTTGCACAACTTAAGTCTCGTGGCCGTGTGTAATTGCTGTTTTAGAACTTTTACTATTTTCCTTATATTTTTAATACTTACATTTTAATTGATATTAATGCATTTTGGGCAGATATCAGTGGCGGCTCGTGCGTTAAAAAGTAAGGGGTTGCAATTCTAAATTAATGTTCTGGTAAAACTCCCTTTTTTACTAGTTGTACAAATTGTCTATTTTTAAATGAGGAATTGGCCTCCCAAGTCTTTTTATTTCCGCTTTATCAGCTAAAGATCGGCCACCAAACGGCTCTGCAATTAAACTTTGCACCGAATTTATTTTGAACACACAAAAGATTTCTAAAAAATGCAATAAGGCACCGCGCGATAACCAAAATAACAAATAATTCTTTAATAAATTTTAAATCAGCCTGCCAGATAAACAAAGGTTTGCATTCGAACTGCAAACCGCATGACGCTTATGAGACCCAATGCCAAGATAGGCAACTCCATATACTTACGCGTACTCGTAATGAATCCAATTGGGTTTGCATTTTGATTGCAACCATCGCATCAGTATAGGCTTCGAGGATGAGACGTAACGCGACGCGCCATTAAATCAATAATATTTTAGCGAAAGCAGTCAAGTTATTTTAATAGTTTGGCTGTTATTTCCAGATAATATAAATACAGATGTTCGAATGAATTAAAAAAAAATGTGTAACTATGTAATGATTAATATATATTTTTTTAAATTTTATTTTAAACCTTTTTTGGGGGTTGCGCAAACCTGCAAACCTAAGGAAGAGCCGCCACTGGCAGATATGCTTTGTTTTTTTTATAAACAACGGGAAAAGCCCGAAATTCAGTATTTTGTTTGTCTAATTTTTCAATTAAATTTTAAAAATAAACGGTAAATTGAAGATCTTAAAGCATAAAAAAACTTTTAATTTATTTTTTTATTAATTGAAATTGATAAAGTCTATACGAAGTCAATCCGAACAGCATAAAAACTGAAACGCTGGTTAGAGGCGGCATTTTCTTTATAAGGCATGGCGTGCAGCATTTAAAATAAAAAAAATGAAAAAATTTTTTTTCATTCTAGTAGGTATTTATAATATAAGAAATATAAGAAACACTCACCCGTTTATGATTTTATTTTTTTTTCCTATAATTGATGAAAAGTCAAAATTCACTATCCGAATTTTCAACTTTAATCAGAATTTGGGTAATAATGGGGTCAATGGGGCCCGGTAAAATAATATTCATTTTCTTCACTAACATTTGAACACATTTCACCCTATACCACTGTCATTTACTTCATTAACAACTGCCCTTATATTTTCCCAAAAGTACGAGCACTGTCAGTTGTGGTATTTGGTTTGCCCTTGACTGCAGCCCAAATCATTCGATGGGATAAAACGCAGTAATAAGGATACGACGTAAAATATATGACCATGTGCTTCGATTTTGGTTGATAGCATATTCCTTTTTAAAGTTCTCTTTTTATAGCTTCCAATAACCCCTTTTTTTATAGACTTTGAGGAATTTCCATGTTTTTACTTTCCAAAAATTTTAAAGAATATCATCCTTCTTTGTGTTGTTGGATTGGGAACTTTGTTGTCTAAACGTGAATGATAAGACGATGTCCATAACAATGACAGAATCTGGAGACAGATTCGAAGGCAACTGTTCAATAAACCACTTTCTAGACTGGCGATCATATCTTCATTGTAGTCAGCCGATGAATTTTTTTATATTTTTAGCTGACAAAAAATAAAGCGTTAGGAACAAAACCTTTATTCCCGCCTGCGTGTAATATAATTACTCGTTTTCCGCGAGAATCGGGGCCCCATTTAGTGTACACTTATTACTATTAGCCACCCAACCATATTTAACAAGATCATGTGTGTCGAACCAAGTTTCGTCCAGGTACAGTATCTTCCTTTTTGATTGGCAATATTTCTTAATTTTACGTAAATATTCTTGCCGCCATGCTACGATACGAGACGATTCCATTATAACCATCCTTTGGTTTAATTTTTTGTACTTTAAGCCGCAATCTAGCAAAATATTACGCAAGGTGCCCAAAGATTTATATTCATAATCTGGATAATCCCGAAACTTATGCCGAATCATTTCTAATGTTGGCACTTTGTTTTCTTTGTAAAATTGATAAACTATTCGGCGTATAACTTCTTTGTCGCCATTATCTACTTTTTTAAGCTTCTGGTTAGCTCTGTTTTGCTTTACGGAATAGTCGATGGTATCTCCTTCTCTAATAACTGTGTAAACTGTAGTACAAGCAAGTTTAGTGAGCTCACAAATCCTTTTTAAAATTTCGTTTTGTGATGCCCCACGATTTTCACTTTTTAAGCAAGTGTAAATATTTAAAATAATTTCTGTGCTTGAACATGTAAATCCTTATTTAAAAATTCCGACGGCTCCTTTATGAAATCGGCTTCTACATTGTTTGTTTCATTATCAGAAACATTAATAGGTCCCCACAATGCCATCTTAATAAAATATTTAAATGACAACAGTAAAACAACAAATATTAACAACGATACAGAAACAACAGAAATAACCACGCTAACAGTAACAAAATAATTTAGAAAAATACGACACTCTTAGACACTCGCTAAAATTCAAAAGAACGAAGAATAAACCAATTTCAATTCCTCATATTTTGATTGACAATTCATCACATTCATCACAATCACTGATAAATTTAGCCGACAATGCAAATGCAGGTGCCTACAGCGGGCCAGACATTTTTTGATATTCTTTTATTTTTGTGTCCATAAACATTATTTGACCGACTAGAAGCGGCTGTGCATGCGAGCAAATATTCATATGGGGTCTAACCATCATAAAGTTGGGTCCAGTTGGGCCATTTTTATTGAGGATTTTTTGGTGAATTGAGCAGTCCCGGTATGTGAGTCTTTTATTTAGCTGTTCGAATTGACTTCGTATTTACTATAAACAATTAAGCCTAATACGGTGCTTTTTAGCAATATTGTTTAAACGTTTATAAAATATTGCAATAATTATTCTAAATGGCTAAAAATTGGTAAGAATGAGGGCATCATTATTAATAATAAGTGTGCAAAATTTCAGCCAAATCGGTTTAATAGTTTATGAAAAAAGCTAATTGTTTATCCCAGAGATGAATTATTTAAAGAACGATTTCAATTCAGAAACTAAATTTTTTTTTAATTTACCGGTTATTTTTAAAATTTCATTGGAAAATTGGACAACCGAAATACTGAATGTTGGGCTTTTCCCATTGTTTATAAAAAACAACGCATATCTGGCTGTATCTTTTTATGTATTTGTCATTAGAAAGACCTTTTCTTCCATTTAAAACTTTTAGATATCTGCTAAACTTTTTTTACACGAAACACATACATTTTTGCTCCACAGCCTGGGCTATGTGTTGAATTAAAAGTTAAAGCTAAAATTCATGAATTAAATAGATTTTTCTTCACGACGTAAGGGGTTGCTCCGTTAGGTCATCTATTCTTGGAGCACTTTATTAATAATGAACTCTATTTTCATTGACCTAATCGAACTTTCGATTCAATATTCTATGTGAATATAAAGGTGGTTTTGTTTTCTAATTTTAGTACAGTAATACATTTGAACCCCATTAGGTCAAAAGTTATTCTTCTGGTTGTCTTTTGTGTCTAGTGTTTTATGCTTTAAGAAATACAAAAATGAAATGTTTGCCTTCTTGTATAGGTAAGTTTTACATAAATATTATTTAAACAGCTTAATATATTCATCCCAAAAAGTCTGAAAGGTGCTAACTAAACATTTTTTTTTAAATTAAGACTACTTAGGCTATCTAGATAAACTAGATATTAATATTGTTATAAGAGAGATTGTAAATACTTCTTCTATGATTTCCATCCGCCCCGTCGTTTTATTGCTATAAGACTAGCAATAGTATTCGCTAACCAGATTGTGGAAGAACGGAAGAGCAATTTCTAAAGTAAAGCTAGCGTTGTGAATACCTAAAACTTTTTGCGCGAAGACGTTTTGAGGTGAGCGGATGGGAGTCAGTTTTTGGGTGTCATTCGCATTGTGTCACGCAAACTGATGGCTTAAGTTGTTCCATCCCTATGTTGCGAATCGTTTCACTTGAAAAACGACGTTTCGAGCTGGAAGGGCCTTTAACAAAGTTGAAACGAGAAAGAATAAACATTTTATTTTAAGAGAATGGTATGGAGGATATCATTAATTTCGTTTTTTTTAAACAATTTTAATATTTATTTGTTTTATAAACATTTTTAAGCATTCAAGGGGGTAATTAACGCCATTGTCCCACTGGCACTATTCCAATACTACTTAATTACTCTTATCACTTTAAATCATTTAAATAATCATTTTACAACCGCGCCATTACTCGTCTGGACACGTAGATTCATTTACAAACAAAACGGACCCATTCATATTCATTGGGCACGAACTGGGGTTCACTAATTACGTGTCTTATCTGTAGATGTCGCTTCGATATTACGGGAGACCGTCACGTGCACATCGTAAATTCTCCCGTTTTGTTTTTTATGGTCAGAATTACTGAAAGGGGTAAAGATCGTAAAAAGGGGGAGATCGGATACAGGTGGAGGATATGTGTGGCGTTAAATTATAAGTTTTTTTTTCACAAACAAAAGTAACTTGCCATACTAGTCCGGAAGACCACCGCAAAAAAGCTGGCCAATAAGAGATACACATGAAACATTTTTTTATATTACTATGAACTATAGTCTGTTCAAAGCCGCACTGGTGCCTCAGCTCAGAGGCTTCAAATTCCATTTTTTTTACGTACGAAAAATCTTGATTGAATTCATGATGAAGGTATTTAAATCGGTGTTTTCAATATAACTCGAAGACTATTAATTTTGGGAAAAAAGGGTATATAATTAAAATTAATGGCCTAATAAAACTACGTAATTTTTGTTAAAAAAAAATTGTATTGCTCTTTTAGTTTTTGAGTTATTAACGATTTAAATTTAAAATAAAAATGCAAATATCTCAAAAACTAAAAGAGCTACGAAAAAATGTATTATACGAAAAGTATTTTTTTAATAAGTTCTATGAAAAAGATTTTATACACGTTTTTAATAAAATAAGTAATAAAGAAAATATAAGCAAAAAATCGATTTTGGCCAAAAATTTCGCTAATAATATTTTTTTGGTACAAGTAAGTAACTAAGTAAATTGTAGGGATATATTAACAAACCTTAAACAATTTGTCCATGTAATTTAGATCCATTTACAACAGTCGTTTTATTACTTTGCGCCGCTGCAGCAAGATTTCCCATAGGACCAGGCAGGATTCCTGCACATACCGTGAAAAACATTTGAAAAATGTATTCTTTTCCAGTCTTTAGATGCGTTTTTATTTTCGGCAAAGCCGGGCTTTTGGAAAAAAACGATCATTATCCGAAAGATCAGATTTTCCAGTTTAAAAAGGTCTGAGTTATGAATTAAAAAAAAATGGTTACTTTTGGATTTTTCGACTTTTCTTTACGAAAAATGCACGAATAGAGTTTTATAAGAAATTATTTTGTTGTTTTTTTCGATTCTTTATACAGTGTGTCTAGGTAAGTTGGCGGCCTATGTAACACTTTTTTATTATCAAGTTTACGAAAAAAAGTCATTTTTTATAAAAAGTATAAAAAGTTCTGCATGGTCCAAAACCTTAAATGCAACCATCAGGTGTCAAAATTTATCAGTCGTATACGAGGTTTGTGAAAAATTGTGTGTACGTAAGTTGGCGGCATATGGATTTTTTTATAATATTAGGTAAACGAAAAAAGTTACTTGTTATAAAATGTTCTGCACGGTCCTGAACCTTAAATGCAATCATCAGATGTCACAATTTACCAGTCGTATAGGAGGTTTTTAAAAAATATATTTTTTTCTCCAGGCTGAAGTACCTTTACTTTTGACAATATCGTAAATTATTATAGCGAAAGGATGTTTAGACATAACTTTATAATATTCAATATTGTTTATTTATATTAAAAAACATTTTTCCAACATTTTCTCTGCGGTAATGTTGAAAATGCAAGCACATTAATGCATTACATTTAATAACTTTAAATTTGATAAAACAATTCTAAATAAATTTTAAAAAGTAATGTTAATATACAATGTTGCATATTTAAAAGTTATTTCCAAGCATCTTTTCTTTATACTAAATTTCGATATTGTAAAGGTATGGTCCTTACTTTACCCTGGAGAAAAAAAAACATTTTTTTTTAACCCGGCATACGACTGATAAATTTTGACATCTGATGGTACCATTTAAGGATTTGGACCATTCAGAACTTTTTATATTGAATAACTTTTTTTCATAAACTTAATAATAAAAAAGTTTCCCCAACTTACGTAGACACACTGTAGAAGTCCTGTTGACAGTATCGCAAATAAAATACAATTTTTTTTTTTTACTTTAAAAGGAAAAAAGGGGTTTTTATATACAGGGTGATTCATAAGGAAATGTCTATACTTTAGGTACGTATTCAGGGCAAGGAAGTTTCAAGGTGTATGGAAGCCCAATGCAATGGCCCATTCGATCAAAAAATGTCCAGCCCAGTATGAAAATATCTGTCAGAGTTGGCCCCGCCGATTCTGCGCAATAACAAAATTCCACGAAATAATTTAATCTGTTGCCTACTTATACACTGATAAATCAGTTGTATTAGGCCATATTTTTATGAGAGCCGGAATATCGTTTTTGAATTGATAAAAACCTTATTTTAGTGATTAATGTTTATTAAATTGTGATTATTATTTTGTGTTTATTGTTTGTTACTTATAATATCGTAACAAAATGACTAGATGTTGTATGGTTTAGTCTTGCAATTAGGTGCTTCTTATGAGGCGTAACGTTAGGTAACCGAATAAATGATAATATATCAATAATAGAAAATGAAAATTTCATAGAAAATAGCAGTGAGAAAAGTAAGGCAATCTTAACTATTTTTTAGAGGATTTCCACCATGTTTGTGTATTTCTGTGGATTATTAAAAAGAAATAATGTTTACATTTGGGTACTTTTATTTTATTTAATAATTTAGTACATTCTTTTAAAAGGGTCAAAATTATTAGTTACTGGGCAGACCAGGCAAATTTTAATATATACAGGTCCCTCTAATTGAATGTAAGAAAATACAATTTTATATTAAAGTTCATTTTTTGCTTTTTCTATATTTGTTTAACAATAAATTAGATTTTTGGTTTCTTAATATTACATTATCAACTTTTTAAGCTCGACATACTGTAGATACATAATATTTAATGGATACTGTTACAATGGATACTCAGGTACCAAAGGTTACTAAACATTTTTGAATGTTTGTTATTAGTGAAAAGTATATGCCTAAAAAGCAGTTATAAAAATTTTCACTTTTTAATGTACAACCAGAATCTTAGGATTAGATTAAACTCATTTACACTATCTTGCCCTTCTTTTATCACAAAATTGGTGATAAGTACATAAAACTCTCATACAATGTTTGAAATTTATGTTAAAAATCGTGTTTTTGTTTATTTACAAAGATTTTTGGTAAAAATAAAACTCAAAAATATTGACCATTTAAATAGAAGGCTGTAAAGTGGCGCCATCTATTTTTCCATATTATATCAGATGATATAGAAATCCAATATTACTCAATAATTTTAAATTTTCTATAGTGGTATCATTTAATAACCAACAATTTTGTGCAAAAAATAAAAAAAACAGTGAATGTTTGAATTTGACATTTGATAATATCAACTTTATAAATAGTAACAAAGAATTATGGAAGTCCGACCCTGACCTACTATTCATTGCGCAAATTCCGCGGGGCCAATCCCCCGATTCCCGCTGTCCTGCACGCCTGGACAATTTTGTTCTACAGTATTGGGCTTCCATACACCTTTAAACTTCCTTGATTCAGGGTCCAAAAATAAAGATAAAAGTCTATATAAGTATGAGACCGCAAGGTCTTCGTTTCCGAAATACAGGGTGTTAATTTTTTTTTAATAAATTTTTTTTCAAAATTATAAAACCTATCTTATGTTTTGCAGAACATAATTAAAAACAATAATTTTATTAAAAATTAAAATACATATTGTTTAATTATACATTTTGTTTTTTTTTTTTAATCTTGCTATAAAAAAATCAGATGCGTCGTATTTTTTTTAAATCCAAATATCTCGAAAACGGTTACTCAAATCAACTTTTATTAAGTATACCTTTTTGACGTAAAAATGACAAAACAATTATTTAACTTACTTAAAAATGTAATACAGGGCCCTACCAAAAAGTTGTGATTGTTTAAAATAGTAAAAAGACGCGTAGCTGGCACCCCCTTACAAGTAAGAGCCGTACTAAGATTAGATTCGAATCCGTCATACCAAAAAACCACCGGATACCAATTTTTACTCCAATATTTACATTATCATAGATTTTATTAAAAAAATTGAAAAATTAACTAAAAACTTTAACACCCTGTATTTCGAGAACGAAGGCCTTGCGGACTTATATTTGTATAGACTTCTATGTTTATTTTTGGACCCCGACTACATACCTAAAATATTGACATTTCCTCATGAATCACCCTGTATAAAAAACAGAGAAAAGCTTATTTTTGTGCGGATACAAAACAGCTTTTATTTTGCTCTGTAAACTGTGATACCTTGTGACTGCAATGAAAGTTACGAAATCATTCCAAATCGTCGAGATCTCGACTTATCCTTACCTAATGTTAAATAAACGTTAAAAGAAGCAAAATAATTGGTGGCAACAGCTGCTCCATGTATTATAGAGAAGTGGCTCTCACTAGACCTGTGGGTAATTAGTCTTTTTCAGACTGTTACGAAGGTGACGCTCACAAGCTGTATTTGTTATTTTGTAAGATAAAAAGGGTATTGCTCTTGGCAGAAACACCGAAAGGATATAAAAAGAAAAGAAGATAAAATGTATTTATTTTAGTAAAGACATTCTCTCTTAATAATAACCGGATTAGCTAATACTACTGCTCTTCTTAT
Organism: Listronotus oregonensis; assembly: GCA_019359885.1. NCBI lineage: Eukaryota > Metazoa > Arthropoda > Insecta > Coleoptera > Curculionidae > Listronotus > Listronotus oregonensis. The sequence continues at coordinate 34,751 of JAHBCN010005889.1, read as the reverse complement.
AATAATTAATATAGCTTTTTAACAAAAAGCTCCATTTTGATAACGATTTATTCTTGGTTGGTATACTTCTGAGAGAGAGTTTACTTTTCTTACTTTTAGTAATTTATCACGTCTGAAATAAAATTGGGGAAAATAAAAGTCCTTTAACTGACCAGAACCAACCAAGACCCACCAAAACTGAGAGCTTTTAAATATGTCTAAATTATCCCTACGTTTAATAAAGCCATGGCATAATAGGCTATTTGCACTATTAAAAATAAGTTTTAAATTGTGGTCATCCTATCAGATAGTAGTATAAAGAAGCATATTTCTCTATAATATTATGTAAAATAGGCATATTTATTGCAAAATATACGTATTAAAATTTAAATATTTTTGAAATTAATTCAGCGTGTGATTGGTTACAACTTTGGTGACGTCATTTGCAAGTAAATAAATGTCACAAGCTTTGTGTTGTGTGTTTTTAGGTGTTATTTTCGATCTTTAACATATTTCCAGTAACATAATTATCCGTTTCGTACCTCAAAATGGACATACATTTTGTGCAAGCTCATAACAGAAACCTACCTGAGATAGACGCATTTATGATTGTGCGTTTCTTTAAAAATAACGTTGACTACTATGCTGCAGAACTCAAAAATGTAAAAACATATGTGTAAGTCCCTCTAAAAAATTATTTATTTACGTGTTCAACATTCAGTATTTCTTAAAATCTTATTGTAGGTTATATTTATGGAGAGTAGAAATATAAGGAGTACCATCTCTTATGGAAGACGAATTGAAAAAGTGTCCAGCTGTAAGCAGTAAATAATAGTGGCGCTAGCATACACAAAGTAAAGTGAAAGCGGAACTTTTTCTTTCTCTGTTTAGTTCTTTATCCTACTCTAATAAGTTTATGAAATTGACACTTATGCAACGGTGGCGCCACCCTAATTTAACACATTTCGACGGACACTTTTTCAACACAGAGATGGCGATCCTTATCTCTCTACAATTTATAGTTAGGTTGTTACCAAGAAATTTATGGTCTGTTTTTATTTTACAGCCAAAAGTAAATTCTTCGCGAAGCCCATTTTTAGTGATGAAAAGAAAAGCCCGACCAAGACCGGCTAGTTTTGGGTTGGTCTTCAACCCTTTCTTGGTCTTGGTTTTGCAAAAAGGAAGGTCTTGTTCTTGGTCTTATTCCCCACCACCAGGTCTTGGTCTTGGTCTTGGTCTTGCTCAAGAGTCTTGCTGGTCTTGTTTTTTTTTTTGTAGTAATAATTTAAAGAAAAGTAGTCTTGAATAAAATATATTTTTAATACTTAAAATAAAAAAAAATTTTTGAGTATTTTTTTTTGCATTAAAAATTAAAATATACCTAGTTTAAGCTTACAGTACATCTGAATTATTTGATTGAAAAGCATATTTTAAATTTATTTAAATGGTTTTTTTATTTATAGCGCTTCATTTTTGGTTAAATTAAGAGACAAACCTACTTTTATACATTTGGTGGCACATAAAAATATTTTAGTGATAAGAATTATTTAAAAATTATTTAAAGAACAATATAAAATTAAAACAAATCTGTGTACTGTGTGAGCAGAAAAAAAACTTAATTTCAACCAGATGTGAAACTTTCGTGAAAATAATTCCAATAGTAAACATTGGTTTCTGCTTAAAGAAATGTTTTTAGTTCATATAAACTTTTATCTTTAAATAAGTCAACCATTTGCCGTACAAAGTTGGCACAAATACTTTATAAACATTCTGATATACAAGGGGGCTAATAGTGTGACAAAGCTCGATATCTCCAAAACCGTTCATAATGGAAAAAAACCAACATAAAAAAATTATACAAGAAAGGGCGTAAAATGTGAAACTATTTTCTATTTCAATTTTTTTCGAAAAATCCACTGTTAAAAAAAAGAAATCTCTAGCTTTAAACCCCAAAATCAAAAATATTGGCAATAAACTTATTTAAAAAAACACCACCCTGTATATTATACTGGGAAAAGTTCAATCCCCCTATAGGAACAATAACAACGTAAATGGTTTTTATATATTATTTTCCGTCTAAGCCGGAAAACTAATATTTAAAATTCATTTATATAAAAAATATTCCCATATGACATTAAAAAAACTATTTTTTTTTAATCCATCCCCCTTTTTCACTTATATTCCCTTTGTTTCAAGAAGCCACTTCTTTTTAGTGTGGAACAAGAATAATGTTTTTCTGTATTATGGAAATTTTTGACCCACCCTGTAAGTGGCATCACTAGATAGCTAATTTAAAAAAACATTAGGAAATAAAGTAATTTTCAGCTAATATAACTTTTTTACCCATATTTTTTTTGTCGTGAATGGTTTCGGAAATATAGAGCTTTTTTTGGACTATTGAGTCACAATCTTTTTTTATATTATTTTGTTTTGTTATTGAATTTACTCGTTATCGTTGCTAGAAAACTGTATAAAAAAACAAAGTAAAAAAATCTAATTATTATTTAATTAAAGAAACTTGTTACTTAATAAATAAAACGCTTTTTTGAGCAGTTCGACACATTTTTTGTCATTCTGTATGAAATACCTCTGTATATAGGGAAAATAAAAATTAAATTTTATAATATTAAAAAATTGGAAAAGTGCAAGAGTCTTGCAGGTCGGTCTTGGTCTTGCGTAGTCTTGCACTCCTCGGTCTTGGTCTTGGTCTTGCATACCCCGGTCTTGGTCTTGGTCTGACGCGAAAAGGCCTTGGTCTGTCTGGTCTTGGTCTTGCTGCAAGACAAGATCAAGAGGCCTCGGTCTCGCTCATCACTACCCATTTTGTATTTATTATATGTATATAATACCGTTAAGTATAAAAAGAGAAAGTACTAACTTGCTAGGTATTTAACTTCTAGAACAAACAAAATCATTCTAATCCAAAAGTTAGGTCGTACCTTAAAGTGTATATAAAGGGTGTCTCAACAAGAGCGCCGGATTTATTATTTAAAAAAAAAAACACATTTTTTTTCGAATTAAGCAAACATTTATATTTTACCTTAAAGAGAAATAGTTGCGATTAAACGAAATACCACATCCGGCAAATGGCCACCACGAGACCCCTGGCAACGGTCATTCTTTTCATAAATTCCCGGGTAATGTTTTCCCTACCTTTTGGGGTCTATTTCAGAAATAACGCGCCGTATCTCTTCCTTTAGGCGGCCTTAATTGTTTGTGGCTTGTTCACATACACCTTTTCTTTAAGGTAACCCCAAAGAAAGTAGTCCATCGGCGTTAGATCGCATGATCTTGGGGCCAATTTTTGATCCCAAACCGAGAAATAAAGTGAAACTTGGTCCGAAAAACCTTGTTTCGCGAGCTGTGTGGCTTTTCCCCCGTCTTTTGAAAAATTCACCCTCAATTCGACCCCAATTAAAAAAAACTGGGGTTAAATTTCGCGATACCCCCCCATTCAGTTACGCATTTGTCATTTTCGAAAAAATACGGACCAATCCCCCGCCACCCAAAATCGCAAAAACAGTTACTCGCGGTGGATGCGGGGCTTTTCCATTTCACGGGGTTTTCCCCCCAAATTCCATTTCTGCTTATTCCATCCCCCTTTAGCTGAAAATGTGCCTCATCGGAAAAATTATTTTCTTCGAAAAACCCATTTTTTGTTGGTGCCCCAACACCCAATCAACAACCCAGGGCTGCGCGGGCCCCTTTAGCAATTCCTGGATTAATCTTTACGCATGCAGATGCAGATCTTTTTGTTAAAAATTTTGGGGGTGGGGGGGGAATGTTCAATTGACCCGTCCCGAATGGAAGTCCCCGGGTTCCCCCACCTTTCCCTCACGGGCTATGTTTTCGATGGAGGGAAAGGGGGGGGAACGGGAGCTTCTTATCCATCAATGTAAATTTCGTCTCAATTTTTAATTAAGCGGCGAACTGTCGACTCTTTTTTGCATTGTTGCGAAAAATTCTCGTAATCGAACTTTTTCCCCGGAAAATTTCCCATTTTGTAAGGGGGTTTCACAAAAATTTAAAAAGTTTTTTTGGGATATTTTCCCCCCTAAACTTTAACGCTTATTTGGGGCCAACTGTCAAAAAAAACATTGAATTACTCGCCCCAAACCCAAAATGGCAATTCGATCCCCTCCGAAACTTTATGTTAACTAAGGCGATTTTTGTATATAAACCCGTAGTATTTAAGCGGGATATTGTATATTTTTTTTAAAGTATCAACATAAAACATTTGAATGCGATACAAAGCGGGTTGTTATCCTCGGCTATTTAACCACTTTTTCTTTTAAGTTTTTGGACAGATTTCCAGTTTTTGGTGTTTCAAGTATTGGTTACATTGTGCCTAAAATTTTTTTAAAATACCATTTTATTAAATTGAAATTTTTAAAACAAAATTATTTAGTTATGGTTGCTTTTAAAACTTGCATGACTACGCAAACATATATCGACGCCATTACAGAGACAGCGTTTTGGATTTATAATGTAAACTTTAACATGGGTTTATTGCAAATACACAGATTTCCAGAGATAAAGGGTTATTTGTTTTGAAGATAATTCAAAAGGGTTTCAAAATGTCAAATAAAACTATTGCGGCCTAAATGAAAAGTTTACTGTTCCTACTTTTATTATTATCATTTTAAATAATTGGGGGAAATTAAAAAAACCGCTCTAAACTTACCAAAAAAACCATTGATCGCAACTAAAAAATTTTTTTTAAATTTTTGGGATGTATTTATTTGGGTTTGGGTTTTTGGCCGTACAATGGTCGTTCGACGAACGCAAATTGATTAAAAATCAGGGGTTCAAAACAGATATTTCATAAATTTCCCAAAGTGTAGGGAAATTCAAATTCAAACTACCGTGTTCATCACCCCAAATTTTTCCAGCCCAATTTTTTTTTTGTTCTTACAACGTTCTCTCAAACCCTAACAAAATTTTAAATACCCCAAAGCCTTTTTTACGGGTAATTTATTAAAGCGTTATATTCATTATAAATAAGGTTTATTTATTTTGGGACAAAATTCATCAGTAATAAAACAAAATTTTTGGGATTTTAAATCCCCTAGCAATGTCACTGAAGCTTCAATTGTTAAACAGTTGTAACAGCGCATTTTCACTAGCCGTAGCAGTTGACAGCAATTTGCTGAATAAATACTTATTTCAGTTGCATAAGTAAACTTGGAAAAAAATTCCAAAAAGGTAAATTTAAAAAGGTTTCGCCGCCGTTCTTTTATTTATTGAACACGATGGAAATAAAAACAGACTGATCCCGATATACCCTATATATTACACTAAATATAACTCAATTTTTTGGAAGTTCCATTGCAAATGTGAAATTTCCCTTTTTATGGATTTTCTGATAAAATTTTTTTAGTTCTATATTTAATCAAGCGCCTTTTAAAATTAAAATGGATTGAAATTATATCAACATTTTATTTTTATGCCTTTTTATTTTATTAAAAATGTTCTAGATAAAAATTTTCCCCCCTAATCAAAAATATTAAAACCAAACTGGGTTTGAGATAAAAGGGAAAAAAACAATTAATTCTATGCCCAAAAATGGCGCTAACATCCTGAGAAAATTAAATGCGATTGAAACTGGTCAGAATGGCATGTTTGATATTCAATTAAGCCTTAAAGCTATTTTTATGGGTTTGCTTTATAACATTTTTAAAAGATAGTGACCCTCGGGTTTTAAAAATTTAATTCCCGAAGCATCCGTTTTAAAATCTTTTTCTTAGTTGCTAACATTTGCGTTATTAAACGGGTTATTAATTTCACGTTTGATTACCTTTTATTTTAAGTTTTGCATGCTTTTACCTCCTTTCAATAATTCAACTATTTGAACCGTTTTTTTTTGGGAAAAATGCCCTTTATTTATACATTTTCTTATCAAAATGGCCTGTGGGGAACAATTTTATCAAAAGGGTGACTTAAACTCCCCAAAAGAGGCAACGAATACTTGCGTGGGTGCTAAGCAGTATCCCGGCCCTTTCGTAAAATTTTGTTGCCTATTATTTAATATAGCTACTAACTTAGAAGATTTTAGAAACCCCAAAAAAAACCCTCTGGCCCCTTTGTACCCTCTTTAATAAAAAATATTTTTTTAAATTTAAATGGGGTTAAAACTTCTTAAAGCACGTCATCGTTGGTTAATTTTTTCTAATTCTAATAGCAAATTTTCCGTTCTGTCATTGTCAATTTCAATAATTTTAAATTTAAAGTTTAAAGAAACACGACAAAAAGCCGAATGACTTCTTGTTACCTCCCTTTATAGAAATTTTATTTCGTTGCTGACTACTTAAAAACCTTTTAAAAAATTTCAATATTCCAGTAATAAAGCATGTTTTAAAGTTATAAGTTTAAAACAAAGAAAATTAAAAATACCTTTAAATGGCGTTTAAAAAACCCCCCAGGGTAAACATGCAAAATTACCCCCATGGGGTTTTAAAAAGGTTTAAATTAACACAATTGAGGTTTATTGCTTTTTTGGGAAAAAATAAAGCAATTATGCAGATAAAACCTGAAAACTCTAACAGCTGTTTTAAAAAATCTTGTAAAAGCGGTATAAAAAAGATATATATTAGCTTTAAGAAAGTTTTAACTATTAAAAAACTATCTTAAAAAACTATGGTAAAATCCACTTTTATAAATATATTAAGTCTTTGGACCTTATAAACTATAAAAAATATTAAAAAGGACCATCTTGTGTTACTTGGGTAGAAAACACCTTTGATAACCGCTTAAAAAAAGGTATTGCAAATAAAAAATCCCAAAAAATCAACATTTTTAACTGATAACTTGGTGGATACAATAAATAAATTGAATAAGCTTCTCATTTTATATAATTACTTGACCCAATTAGTATATTAAAATCAATCGATCGGCCCCAGGAGCTGGTTTCTCTGATTTAAATACAATTCGATATTTACGGTAAGTTTTTAACTTTACCACAATTAACTAGATGACAGACTCAGTCAATTCCCGATTGGTTCATATTTTTCCCTTTTTTTAGTGAGGCTTCTCAGTATAAAAATTTGTTTTGTCCCCTTTAAATACGCCTGTCACGAAGTAGAAAATGGAAACATAATTAAAAGTTAATATTTCTTTATAAAGAGTTATATTTACACTTACCCAAAAAATATTATGGACTAAATAAAAATGTAAATAAATATAACGGGTCCGAAAGGTGTGTGCTGTTGAATCATTATTTTATTAATCTGTGAAGCCGAAGATAACACCTCAAACGAAAAATAAGATAAGTGCACCGATTTTCATCATATTCCCACAGATTAAGTTAAAAAAATTTGTTCACTCTGGTCCAAATTTGATGAAAATCTCGAAAAAAGGAAGTAAAATGGTGCAAACAAATCTCAAAAATTTGATCCCCGGTGACTTAATGATATCAATTCAAAACATCAAGGTGACGAAACCTATTTTATTAGTTCTCTAAATCAAAAGGGAAAATTTTGGATTTGAAGATGAAGAACCACCAAAATTAGGAAACAATCCCGTTCTGTGAAGAATTAATCATTAAATTTTTTGTAAGGGGATTTTGGTGGTTGTTCCTTTAGAGATACAGAAAACTTGCCATCATTTTACAAAAATGTTTTCCAAAAGTTTTCAAAGCCCCAAAATGGGCACCAAATAAATTTAATTTCCTGTTTTTTTCGTGATGCCCATCTGCCGTTAAAACAACCTTTTTGAGAATCTAAATAAATTATTAGTCATCCTCCCTATAGTCAGACTTGGCGTCTTTTTGATTTTTCTTTTTTCCCCATGTAAAACTATTAAAAGGCGAAATTTTTGTATAAAAACTATTGAACGTTTGACGTTTTCTTTTAAAATTTACAGTTATATTGGAAAAGAAAAATTTTTATGGGTTTTTTATTACTTGAAAAAAGTAAATATTCTGTAAATTTTCGAAATTTATCTGGGGACTATGTTTTAATAAAATGTTTTTGATAGTTAAGGTTAGATAAAATTGGATGGGAAAAATAAATTTTTTTTATGCTGTTGAAAAAAAATTTTAAGTAAAAAAGCATCGTTAGCCTTTTTACAACTTATGTTTTTATGTTTACTCTAAAACATTGCGTCAACTTTGAAAAAGTCGAAGGGGTGACATTTGTGAGTGAGTTATATGGTTCCTAGGATGCGGCAAGCGACCTGAAAGTCTTTAATATTTATTTCTTTAAAAGTCTCGTTTAACGCTACATTAAGCTGAATGTTTTTTGCTTTTCGTGGGTATGTTTTGATCTCTTAAAACTATTAAATATATTTTAGTTTCATTGTAAACTTTTTATCCTTTTAAACTGGATCAATTTCTCTTTAAAATAGGAAACAAGAAAATATATATTTTCTAGTCACATATCTTTAAAGTTTTAGGGTAAAAAGTTTAAAAATATACAGGTTTTTTCGAAAAATCCCCAAATTAGAGGTGATTCCTCAAAAAAAATATTTCTATAACCTCTAAAATGCATTATAGTGGGATGTTAAATTTAAAAAAAAAAAAAAATGTTTTTAATTATCTTAAATATTCTGCAGCTGATTTTCTTGACATTTTCCGGTATTATTTCTATTAATAAGGGCCTAATGTAGGTGTAATTAATTTAATCTTTTTAAAGTCTAAACCCCTTACGGACCTTTTGAAAATAAAAAGGAAAAAAAAAAAATTTACTTTGACTTTATGGATTTTTGGGTAAACATTATTATTTATCTTTTAATATTTTCCCCTTTGCTTTTGAGAAAATTTTTAAAAACTCGGGAGACAATGTACGTTAAAAATTATTTTGTTTTTAATAATAGAACTTTTTTTTAAAGAAAAATAGAAACTTTAATAGTGGTTTTAATTTATTTTTCTCAAAAACAAAGGAAGACAGGAAAAAAAATAAAAGGACAAAAAAGTTGTATTTTTAGTTGGTTAATCTAAAAAAATATAAACTGTAAAAAGTCAGTGGCGTACATTTTCTATACAATTATTTTTAATAAGGATTCCCCTAGGTTGCCACTGGACCTAAAAATTTTAATTTAATTGGCCTAAAATAGGCATAAGAAAATAAAAAAATTAAAAAAAGTTAATTTGGTTGATCAAGGGCTATAATAAATCGGGGTTCATGGCCCAGAGCTTTTCATTTAATTAAAAGATGAATTTAAAATTTAAAAAAAAAAAATTAACAAATCTTTAACACATTTTTTATATGATGTAATTAGAGATGATATTTCAAAATTAAAAATCATGGTTAATTCAACTTGTTTTCCTTTAATATAAATAAAACTAATATCTTAGGGCGCTTTTTTTTTCCCCCCAATTATATTCAAATTTAAATAATTTTGGGGTGAATCATTTAACTATTTCTTGTATATAAGAGCAATTAGTTTCCTTTTAACTACAAAATCGAGTGGCGTTCCTCCATAGGAGCACAGAGCACTTACAAAATTAAAAAAAAAAATTAAATTTTCATCTTTACCCAACTTCTAATTTATCTTACTTAATACAAAACATATGTATTAGCCCCCTTTTTGAAAAAATGACGACAGGTCGTTACCCGTTCGAGTTCGACGCCAATCGCATCGCACGTGCGTTATTAGGCGTGGTTTATCAATTTCTATGGAAGATTATCCCCCCGGGCGGAGGGGGCAATCATTTAAACCTTAAAATAAGCGCGCCAGTTTTTTACGTTTTTAGTCGCAAAGACACTTTACACCTAACTTTTAAAATAATTAAAATACAAAGTAAAGTAATTAATAAAATTTTATTTATTTTACAACCCCCAAAATGTACAAATATTAAAAATACAGTGAAAAAAAAAAATTAAATATATAAAATATATTTTTGGGATCAGGATGCAAACGAAAAACTTAAAATAATTTAGTTTAAAATTAACAAATAAAAAACAAAGAAACAATAACACCTAAAAAAATTAAATATCAAATTGAGGGAAAAAAATCATATTTTAGAAACTAAAGGGAAATATCTTCTTATTGTGAACGGTTTGACAAAAGTATAGTTGATGGCCTATGTTTTATAAGCAATCTCAAGTGCTACGTAAAATTTTGTGTTTTTTCTTGGGTTTCGCAGAAACAACAGCGCCTCTACTTATTTCTTCTGGGATGACTTCTTGGACGTCTTTTTCATTTAAATTTTTCAAGAAAAGTTTTAGTTCTTGGGGAGCGAACGAATTGTGACTCGTTCCGTTAGTTTTCAGTTTCCCTCAAAAATTTAAAGACATTTTCAAAAAAACTCTTCTTTTGGCAAATCAGGATGACAAAAATTTAATATTGGGAAAATATTGCCCCATATGGTCCCCTGGGTACTTTGTTCACCATTGGGGAAGCTTGCTGCATCCCCATCCATATTTTCGGCAAACTAAATCAAACTAACCAAACGCTGTAGAGTGTTGACACAGTAGTTGATATGCGGACGGGCGTATTTGTTCCCCAAAAAAAGAAGTTAATTACTATTTTACTGGGAAAGGGGGCATTAGCCCCCCTGCGCGCAAGGGTTAATAGGAGGGGGCGCACACTTTATGTTCATATATTTTTGCTGTTACTGCGACAATTTAAGTTCGTTTTAGTTCTTTCAAAATAAAAATGGTCCATTTTCCGTGAATTTTTACCCATTTTAATTCTTTTTAGTTTAAACCCAAAAAAAATTTAAATTTTAAACTTAAAAAAATAGACCTGAAATTTCCCCACAGACCCCCAAATATAAGTCTGGGGTTTAAAAATTTTAAAAGAAATTTATGAAAGAATGGGTTTTGGTTGTGGATGTTACACTAACGATTGTTTTGTTTCTTTTTTTAATCGGGAAACGAGCCTGTCTGGACAACTGGGATAACCGACTTGGGGCTGGCAAAAACAAGAAAAAGTTAGAAAGAACAGATATGTTCTCAAAAATAATTGACTGTATAAAATTTTGCGGAGCCTTCGGTTAGCCCTTCGTGGCCCTTAAAAAAGATTAAATCAAATCGTTTTTTTTAGAGTTAATAAATTTCACTCCCGAGTTGGATTAATCCCCTTAAAGACCGCAAAAACCCCAAAAATAACTTTGGGCCTGACATCCTTAAAAATCTTGCCTCGGTTTTTTTGGCCTCCTGTGGTTTGTTTTTTTGTTTTTTACGTCTAGGCCCCCCTTAAATACTTCCACGACCCGCCACTGAATCACACCCGTTGATAATGCTAAAAAATGGGGGTTAATCATTTTTAAAAAAAAAAAAAAAAAAAATTAACATTTTGATATTGCTAATTTATAGCAACAAATTGGCAACAAAATCGTGTGATAAAGTCGACGGGTAATTAACGATTTATCAAAAGATCCTGCTATCTTTATATCAATATAGCAGTAATTTTGATTTTTTTAAATCGGCTTTAGCAACAAAATCCTCATTCTAGCGACTAATTAGCTACAAATTCCAGTAATTTTTTTATCAAGTTATGCTAATTTACCCCTGCTAGCCTGATAGAGCTATAATTTAAAATAGATTTATTGCATAGAACCATTATATTGTCTTTTTTCTTTATAATATTAAATAATTTATTATTATTTTGTTTTATTGTTATTATCATAGTTTAATTTTATTCTGCTTTTTCAAAAAGATATACAGGGTTCCCCATAAAAGAGATAGATTATTATTTTCTATGGCCTTTGGGATTTGAATCAATATATTTCTAATCAAGTAGGCACCTGTCACAAAACTAGGAAAATTGATGTTCGTAAAAGGTAATTTTTCTAATAAAGCATTATTAGGTTTAAACACATAATTTAATGTTTAGTTTTAATTCTCATGGATTATTCAGTTCAACAACGAGTTTTTTTACGTAAAAACATAAAGAGTAACTTAATAAAAGAAGATAAAGCGACAGTACATACCGCAAAACTCTAAAAGAGTTCTGCGAGAAGTGTTTAATGGCCGACTCATTTCACTATTTGGGGATTTGAATTGGCATTTAAGGTCCCCGGACTTAACTGCACCAGACTTTTTTCTGTGGTGCTATTAAAGTCAAAGGTTTTTGCAACTTGTCCAGGAAACATCCAAGATCTTAAAGTCCGAATTCCTTCATCGTGTCATAAATCATTTCCTGTCAAATCTTGAAAAGTGCATTGAAGTTAATGGCACTTACTTAAAAGACGTAATTTTTTAAAGTTTGGATAAGTCGTATGTTATACTAAAAGTGAATTGTAATTAACATTTTATTAAGTTTTAACAATTTTACTGAGCAATTAAAATGGGTAGTCTATTATGGGAACCCTGTATAATCTTAAATCACAATAAAGCAATATTATTATTATTCTTTTTATCACTGCTTCATAACAAAACATTTCTAAATCTAGTGCATAAAAGGAACAGACTAAACTATAATTTAAAACATATTTGTGGTCTTGAAAACCGTTACTTCTACACATGAAACAAGTTTTACGAAAGCCCATTCAAACTGCACCGTAGGTATCTAAAATTTCGGTGTGGGCGACCTTGCATGGGCGGCAAAACAGGAATGAAAACCCATTTACACTGCTCGTGTCAAAAGGGCACGTTTGTTATTACATACTCGAACGAAACGAATGTTGGAAGTATTTTTTACAAGGCCACACCTTTCCATCATTAAATGTTTGTTAACAATAATTTGTTGAATCGGTGTTGGTATTCGTAGACAAAATAAAACCATTATACCAAAGCGAGGTGGCGAAATTTGGACAAGTTTAAGGGACCAACAGCAAAATAAAGTGCGGCAATTTTTTTTTATAGAGAACCTGCGTAAGAACTAGTGGCGCCTCTCTAGTTAGTTTTGTAAGTTCATACGTGAGAACGAGCTGTTTATTATCATCATTTTAGTACTGACTCACGAATTATGAAATTTTTTATTTATTATTTCTTTTTAATCCTTAAAAATGTAATACATATATATATAATATATATATATATATATATATATATATATATATATATATATATATATATATATATATATATATATATATATATATATATATATATATATATATATATATATATATATATATATATATATATATATATATATATATATATATATATATATGGATCTGGAAACACCTGTTGTGTCATAATACAGTAAAAATATTATACCAATGATTTAGAGAAAGATTTGGTTTAAGAATGTGTGCATTTTTAGTCACATTTCTCTAATAAAACTGCAAAATGTGCAGTGAAGCCTAGATCAAACTCACTACTCAGTCTCTCAACGATTTTGAGAAATCAATCTGTATCTATTGTTTACCCTAACTTGGATATAGCTCTCGGCATCGCACTTTCCACTCCGGCTACGAATTGTTCTGGAGAAAGAAGTTTTTCCTGTTTCAAACGTGTAAACAATTATTAAAGGTCTTCATTGTCTTAAGAAAAAATGAATTCTTTAGCTCTTCTCTACATAGAAGCAGAGATAATGAACACCATAAACTATGATGATATTATAGATGATTTTGTTATTTAAAAGCCCCGTAAACATTGTAATTCTTGTTTCTTTATTGCCCTTTCTTAATGACTAATTCATTCTTTTTATTAACTTTAGTTCCTTTCTTACTACATATGGAAAATTATTATTTTAGAAAGATACATGGGGCGGCGGAAATAAAATGGCCTACACTCGTAAAAAATATAAATCCGCACTGAGTAAAACTGAGTCAAATATAAAATTTTATTCGTTTCCATCAAAACCTCATTTAATAGAACGCCTATAAATGCGGATTAAAGCAGTGAGTAGTATTAGGTAAGTGTATATGCGTTGACAATAAATATACACTGTGTAAATAATGTATGGAACAAATTCATTATTTGCATGAGAAAAAAAATGATAATTTTCTCGAACAAGTAAATAATAATTTTAAATTGCGCATTTTTTGACATAATATATAAATATACAGGGTGACTCATGTAGTAGATATGAAATTATCGATGATTTTTAAAACAGAAACCCCCATATTTTAGTACACATTTATAATCTCCAAGAAGAGCCGATTTTAAAAACATAAATACTTATGGATTAGAGATGTTAAGAATATTCATATCCGCATCCGCAATTGCGAAACTTTCGCATTAATTTGGACATCCGCATCAGCTATCTGTAATAAATCTATGCGGAAGTTTTATGCGGATGCGGATGTCGCTTAAGTTGCTCAACAAGAAAGAAATTAGGTGGGGCCGGCGAGTGACGCGTACCGTCCACACGTGATCATTGACCAATAGGAACGAAGATTTCCTTTGGTGACAAGTTTCGACTCCGACACGTTTGTTATCATGTATGATTTGTTTACGGTAAATCAACCATTACATGTTTAGCTCCGCTTAACGTATTAGAGATGGGTAACTCGATCATTCACTGGCGATCGAATCAATCATTGACCGATTTCTCAAATGATCAAATCCTTTCAATCGTTCATTCAATCAATCATTTTTATAAGCGTACCAAACCAAAAGTCCCAGCCATGGTCGATCGGTTGATATTTCGATATGGTGACACATGGCACACTGGACTGTTTATTGATTGTAACAACACTAGTAGAACAAATGATTGCAAGCGGAGCGGGCGAAGCCAATCCAGTTGCCAGCCAGAGAACACAACTTCATTCGTTACGTTACTTTCCGTCTTTCAGTCGGGTAGTGATTCGATCACTGCGAGCGTACGGGATTCGATCGTTCAATATTCATAAACGATTCGGTCACTGTAATCGAATCATTCACGATTGACGCTTCTCTATAACGTATAAACTCTATAAACATTTCGGTTATTAAGTGTTCCAAGCGAACAATTGTTCAGTAGTGCGGGTTTAATTTACGAACCTCTGCGTAACAAACTTGACCCCGCAAAGGCGACAATATTGCTTTTTATTAAATATAATGCTCCAATTTTTGACTTCCACACTAAGTATTTAGATAGGTAATAAAATTATTAAATAAATACTTTTTTTGCTATTTTACTTCCGCACCCATACAGTTTCTTGTATCCGCAGATGTGGGCGTTCAAAAATCCACATCCGCGGATGTAAAAAATTCTGCATCCACAACATCCTGGTATATTTATATAAGTGCTTAAGTACAACATGTTATCTTTATAATAGAGATGCCTTTTAGCTTTCCTCTCATCTTTGAAAACTCTAAAAAGATCGTAAACCACAGATAGTATAAAAGTCGAATATATTTTAACTCTGCATTTGCAGCACCTGTTACACCGACTTAACACCGCACCAGACTTGCAATACGTTTTAAAAATGGTCTTTAAAATGGTAGATAGCATCTGTCGGTCTTTATATCATAGAAATTAGACAGCAAAGCGTTTTTGAAAGTCGTATATGACTTGTTAAGTGCCATGGTTATAAATGTAATTTATTATTGACTTGTCGACCTATACAGTGTGTACTACTACTATTTTTAACGAAAACACACATTTTTTTTAAGTGAACTTAGCAATTGTAATATAAAAAATATTGCAGTAAAAGAATGACCGTTATATAGATTTAATCCCTTTAGATACAAGCGCGGATCTAACCCTCAAAAAAGGTTGTGAGCACAGTCATCCAAAAATCAGCCAAGTGCGAAACACAATGATGGACTTACCTATGTTTTGAACGATTTTTTAATTAGATATTTTTAAATTTCCAAATGATACCATGGATTACAAACTAAAATAAACACCATTTTACATTAAATAGCTTCATCAGAAATTGGCGTGTGTCCCGGCTTCACACGGGTGGACATTTATTTTATTATATTATAATCTAAATTATAAAAATTAATCAGTAGTTTAGTATATTTGTTACAAACATCAAAATACAAATCTTTTAATCATATAATATTAGTAAATAGGTTACAAATTGACTGATTTTTATACCGGTATAATCTTGTTTACATGGAATAATTAGACCATCAATCTAAATACTTTCCAAACTTTATAAATAAAAAAAAAATCTATTATTACATTAAGATTTATAGAATTTAATTTTTATGTTTTATATAGGGTGTTGGAAAGCTTGATTTTTAATTTATTGATCTAACGATACATATCAATGTTTAAATTAAATTCCAACTGATAGATTATGGACAGTTCCTAATATATAATTTTATTTAGCATTTATATATCTAATATATGTAGTATACAAATTCAAGTTAGTTTTTATGAAACCATTATTATTTCTAATATACATTATCTATTCTAAAAAATATCTATTATTATAACCAGGATTTGATCCTGCCGAGAGTTGAAAACAATCTTTCGGCGGTAGCTACGCTGACCGGGAGTGTAGTCAAAATTTTTAAAAACATTTTTATGTTTGGGTACAAATCTTGGTCGCACGCCTCAATAAGATGAGCTAGCGACTCTGGCATGACCAAATGATTTTAAGATTTTTTTCCATTTGGTCATCCAGAGTCGGTATTCATTTAAGACTGTAGGTTCATTATCGCTAATGAACTGGCGGTACATGTAAAACGCTTTTTTCACTTTTACTATATCGATATTCAAATTCCTGTCAATTGGACTAACTCCAGTATTTTATTCTATTTTTGCAAGAACTGCACTTTAATTTGTAATTGGTATTATTTTAAAAATATATTTGTAAAAGGAGAATAAATTTTTTCTCATTTTTTGAATAGTAAGATGTAGCCCCCACAGTCCTAAATATGTCGCTGCCCAAGCCTGCGTCTCGATTTCCAAACACATCCTCAACCAGTAAGGAACACTTACTCACCTTAATACCTAATATTCTATTTAGTTTAGGTTTACGTTTTAACAATTTGTTAATAAAAGTTAAGTTTATGTCATCAATGTGACTGGTGTGTGCTACTGAAATATAGAGATTAGGTTCAAAATAATTTCCAAATTATAAATACGTATCTTCATTGTTAGGCCAAGAATTTTTCACACCATCCGCATATTACTTGCATTTTAAATAACTATATTAGACAGTAAATACTACATAGTTATAACAGAACCATAAATAAATGCATAAAAAATGTTATTATTTTATGTCATATAAGAGAACAAAAGGTCCTCCAGACCTCGTTAGCTATATAACTGTAGTATCAAATAACGTATTTAATTAAGGCCCATGATTATGAACAAAGCACTAAAATGTTTTTTCCTTGACAACGAATAAAAATCACGTCCCGTGACATGTACACTTTACATGGAGTAGTTGTTTCAATGGTACTTAAAGATTAATTCCATGTAAGTCTTTCCTTTTTCCCTTGAGATACCGCCGAAAGTATATGATAATATTTAACCCTAAAATTAAAACAAAACTTAATTTAAAAAAATTAACAGGAAATAAAGAAAATTTAGATTTATTGACAAATATAGGATATACTAAATCAAAATCGAGGCTCTTGATTAAGATTACTTTTAATGTTGTTTTAAGACAAAAAAATAAGAAAATTTATTATAATTTTAAAAAACTAAAAAAACGTGATAGAATGCCCAATAATCAATTATGATTCTTATAATTAATTTGGAATAAGATTAAAATAAAAATTAGGTTAGTAACAAAATAATTTAATTATAGTAAAAAATCGTATAGTGTTTGATAATTATTTTATTGGTAGCTTCTTACAAAATTAAAATTATTATGAAAATGTAGTTAATTGCACCCCACTCTTTTTACTATAAGTAAATTATTTTGTTAATAACTTAATTGTGGCAGAAACTAAAGTAAAAGAATAGCTTTACCTTCTTATGGCAATAAAACAACAATAATGTTTAATAATACACAAACATAGGTTTATTACATTCACACATATGTGGATGAATAATCAAAAATATTATTCGTCCACACCTGTGTGGACGATAAGATAAAAATATACTAAGTGATATAGAAAATGCAACATCGAGTAGGAGTGCTTTAATTTTGAGCACACTTTTGTACTTTATAGGTCTACTGATAAATAGAAAGTGATTAAAAATTGAATTGAAATTTTGCAAAATAGCTGAGATGTCCCACCTTAATGTTAATAATGTGTCGAAGCACCTCTGTTCGCTACATATTCGTTAAGTCGTCGAGGCATTAATTGGATTGGGTGATTGATGTCTTCTTGGTGTATTGTATTCCAGGCCATCTGAATTTGCTTTCGTAGATCCCTCAATGTTTGTGGAGGGTGCGGTGGATTTTGCAACCTTCTTACCATTATATCCCATACATGTTCGATGGAAATTTCTGGAAATCAAGAAGACCACTGAAGCAAATTTACACCGGACGCTTCTAAAAAGTCTAAACTAACACGTGCGACATGAAGTGTGCATTTCCTGCTAACAAAGTGGATCTTACAATGTTTCCAAAAAGGGAAGCAGATGTGATTGCAAAACTTCGTGGATATAGAGCAGGGCAGTCATGCTACATCAAATGAATACTAATCGTGACCTGCTGCCGTAAGCAATGGCACCCCATACCATAACACCCACAGTGCGATGAGTATGCCTTTGTATGGAAAATTGGACGTTCCGTCTTTCACCACGTCTCCACCTTACTCTTGCACGGCCATCATGTGTGCCCAAACAGAATCTGGATTCATTGCTGAATACGATTGAGTTCCATTCCATATTCCATTTAAGTCTCTCCCTACTCCATACCAATCGTTGCCGACGATGCAGGATCAGAGGTAGTACTAGATGGTGATTTTATGAAAACAGTCAAAGACCTTATTCGGCGGTGCCTCATTGCTAATGCCCTTCCGCATCAAGCCACTGGTTTGCACCGAAAATCGATCTCTAAGTGCTAGTTGCCTTAAATAACGATCTTGTCGTTCTGTAGTCTGTCTTTGGCATCCAGTAGGTATCTCTTACTCGTCGATTTCGGCCTTCTTTGAACCACCCTCGACAACAACTCATTGCTGTAGCTTCGTTTCGATTCACCCGATTAGCGAGTTCTCTAAAAGAAAATCCGGCTTCACGTAACCCTGTTATCCGACCCCTCTCAAACTCGGAAAGTTATGTAAAATTAGAGCGTCTGCGAACTCTGGGCATGATAATGCAATGAAACAAATAGAACCAAACAAATCCAACACAGAAAAATCACTGAATATTAAGTAAACATGTTGATATTGTTCGGATCCTGATATAACAAATAAAGTCCTTCACAAAAAAAGTACGGCTCGAAATGCCTTCAAAATTTTTTCTGTGTATACATGATAGCAAATATGTTTACAAGTTTTTATCAAAATTCAATAAAACATTCTAGTCCAGTTAATGAAGGGACATAGCTGTAAATAAATCTGTACAGTTTTCCCCTATGGCGCAATTTTTAGGCCTTCGGGGATGCTTTTGAACAGGTGAAAAAGGGCTGAAAATGGCCCCTAAATGCCTGATAAATGAGTTTTCCGCCAATATCTGCCAAAATATGCGAACTGGAAAATTTTTGTTTCAACAAAAAATGAGGATCGGCCTTGTAATCTACAAAAATGGTCCTTATATTTTTTTCAAAAATCGATAGTTTTCATAACGGGACCAAGTCCCCTCATTTCACTGCCGCTCTACCGCTACCTCCATGGATTCACTTATAAGCGGGCGGACGAATTGTTCCATTACTCGGGCAATAATGTTCTTTTTTCTATCATTCAAAGTTCATCGGAGTTGAAAAATCGGTATCTATCATTGTATATGAGTTTGAATTCATTCTGATTTTTCTAGAATATTTTTTTACAATATTTTGAGAGTATCTCATTAATTTATTGATATTTTTTGAAAAAATGGTTTGTTATTAACATTTCTTTTTTATAATGAGACCTTAGCAATCTTAGCATGTGTTCAATGATCCCAGAAAATTTCATTCACTATCTTTCTTGCGTTTTGACAAAAAAAATTTTTTGTCCATCTGCATTTTTTAGTAAGAAACTACTTCTACCCCATCTATTCAGTGTGGAAATTATGGATCTTTTCGACGGCCGTTTTTGCGAAAAATATTGGTGTTGCGAAAAAATTGGTAAGGACCATTTTTGTACATTTCGAGGTGATCTTCATTTTTGTCTGAATAAAAATTCTCTAATTCGCATATAATGGCAGATATTCGCGGGAAACTCATTTTTGGGACTTTGGGGGGCCATTTTCCCACGTCGGAATCGTGATAAACTTTTTCTCGCTCGAAAGCATCCGCAAAGACCTAAGAATGCGCCATGAATAAAACTGTACAGATTTATTTACAGCTTTGGGTACTTTCAGGTCTTCAGTTACTGGCCTATTCTGGGTGTTGCATTTTCTATGTCACTTGGTATATTATTATTCGCGAATATGTATTGCCACACGAAAAAAAAAAGAAAATATATTATGTGTAACACCACTCCTAGTGCCTTTTTAATTTTAATTAAACTCACAAATTCTAATTCCAAGCCTATCCTGTTTCTCAACAACTCTCAGTGTAATAATTTACAATTAAGATCAACAAGAGATTTGTGCTTCTAAGCTATACGTATACCATTTAAATGGTACTTAACTGGATGTAAATATAATTTAATGAAACACATTCTATTATCGATGTTCTTCGTTTAAAGAAGAACCTTTGTCGCTGCGCATTTTAAGTGGAGAATAAAGCCCTTGTTTTATAAGTCTTGTTGTGGATTTATGCCAGTGTTGTCAAGTGGAAATTTAATTTTCCGCAAGAAAAGTCTTTGTTCTAAATTTGAAATAACTATGTCTGTAAGAGTCGTAGAATATTTGTAGCTTCGCTTGACGCATGCAGTGTGTATTTACACGAAATGTTTGAGCGCATTTTCGCCCTATTATAACTTTGTTATCGTTTCATAGGTATGAGATTTAGTATGCAAATTTACATAAGTATTCTATTTACCTGTGAAAAACAGGAGAACGTGATGTTAAGTCGTTTCTGAGATATTCGATTTTGAAAATCGCCCATTTTATTTTATTTTCGTAATGGCCTCAATATTTCTGAGAACTTGTTTCCTGATGGTATTCGATTTGAAATTAAGGAGAAAGATATCCGTTCAGTCGAAAAAATTTATGTTTTTACTTCTTTTATCAAGTAGAGATCGAACGCTGTAAGAACAACACCGATACGTCACGGTCTCATATGGCAAACTGATATAAAACCGTGACGTATCGGTGTTGTTCTAACAGCGTTCGATCTCTATGTATGATGCGGCATATTAGATCGAACCGCGTAGTCAGCTCACATAATCGTGATTGCCGGACTCTTCCGGTTGTCCTAGCGAGATGGGGCGGTCAGATTCGGAAAGCGGAGTAAATTTGCTACTGGTGAAAAGAAGTTTTGCAAAAAATTCTTCGTTTCCCGGGTGAAATCGTTGTACAGCTGGGGGTGCCCCCCCTGAAACAGCAGGATGGGTCACCCCCTCACAACATTTGTGATGTAGTTAATCACCTAAATGAGATAATTAAATAAATGGCCTGCGAATAGCCCCGATTTGATACCCATAAATGCGTTTCTTTGGGGTTATATTATAAAAACCGTGTATACAGCCACCAAATTGAAAGCCTCAATTATCTTTAAGATTTAATATGGAATAAAATAAATAATTTAAATGAAAATTACCCAGAATTCATAACAGATGAATTAGACAAACTTCGAAACATACTTATACGATGTATTGAAGAAAATGGAGGTCCACTAGAGCACCTTTATATTTAATTACCCATTGTTTTTGTCATTGTTATTGTTAAATTTCTTTATTTCTTGATCTGACAGTTGTTTAATATAATACTTATCTTAAACATTTTTTATTATAATATTTTATTTATAAGGTTTCAAAAGCGAATATTTCAAAAACGGTTGAATTTTGGTAGATGGTATGTTATGTGAATTATGCTTAGAATTTTACGAGGAATTGAAAAATATATTTATATATACGGTGATCCATTGAAAAAAATACACTTTTTGTTTTTCCCTGTATTGTGATTATTTTTCATTTTTTTATATGGGTAGAAAAAAAGTATTTTTTAGTACCTACATAACCATAGTTCTAAATTTTGTCGGACGCAGGGGGCGACATTATAGGGGATCACCTTGTACCTTTCAGTGCAAAGTCACCGGTCCGACGCTCAGTCAAAACTGAAAAATATCGTCTGCAGCAAGACTGACGTGACTGTGCCTGACATGTGTTGATTTTGTGGATTTTAAAATAAACCAACAATATTTTTTTCATTGAGACTGGTACAAATATACGGACCGGGATTAAGATGTCACTGATATGAACAGACCTTTATTTTGACGTAAAAACACATTAAATATTTTCTTTGCTCATTAAAGAATCACTTGCTATTAATTGACGTCAGATCAAAACGACTTGTGATCGGTAGGTAAGACACGTGATGAAGCTCGTCGCCTATGCCGACATAGTCAAATTCAAATTTTGGTTGTATTTATCTTGTATCCGTGGATTATATTCATACATGAAATGCGTAGCGTTAAAGCCAAAAGGCAATATGTTTATTTAATAAAGAAATAATACAAAAAAAGTTAAACAAGTAGTATTACAGCTGTCTTGCTACTGATATTTTCTCGTTTTACTAAACAGCACAAAAATTAGTATATAGCATGTGTATTATTAATCTAATAATCTAAGATTTTTCTTTATTCATCATCTATATTATTAGACGTTTTAAAAAGTTCTTAAACGTCAACTCTTCCCCCCCTTAAAATTGATAAGAAAAACCGCGACAGTATTCAAATTTTGCCATAAGTTGACCAATCAAAGTTGCGAAATTGTTTAACTTTGGGCTGCAGTTGGAGCAGCCTAGTTGATGTATTCTTGAACCTAGATTAGTATTTTCGTATTTTTACCGTATAAAATTGTTTATTTAGGAATAATTTGATCAATTAAAGAACATATTCCCTAAAAATATTTTTTTCTATACAGATGGTTTAGAGTTACATTTTAAGACTAATATAATGTTTAAGTGTATTCTAAGTGTTAGGTGAATGATGATTTTTTATTTATTTTAAAAGGCCAACGGTCGTTTTCTTTTTATTAGAGCGGGCGATATAATCGCTTTTTTATCGTTGTTGGTTGTGGATATACAGTTACTTTTATTATTTTTACGATTCGTTTATTCAAAAGGGATATTCCAACAAAATATAAAGATTTTTCGCGGACTATGTCGATTTTTAGCCAAACAGTTTAGCAGTTTGTTATGGTATGTCAATAGTGTTTTGTTAATTATATGTAAACCCAAACATATTTAGACAACACATTTTAAAGGCATTGATCCATTTATGTTTCACTGTATTTGTAAGCAGCACTGCCTAGTTTTAAGGTCACGCCGCCACTGGTATTATAGATTAAATTTTTCGATCGCGTCTCGCCGCTTTCATCCAAGTTTCTCGGATCTTTTTATCAAATGGCACTTTAGTAAATGTTTTTTTTTTCGTAAAAACGACTGTGCTTTTACATTTAGTTACTATACAGTATCGATAAACTATTTATGTGTATTTTCTTTTCTTGATAGAAAAAGCTACTCTCTCTCTCTTTCTCTTTCTCTCAAAAAGGAAAATATCAAAGCCTTTTGTAACCTTTCATAACCGTTTCTCAAAAAATCCAATGATAAAGGAAAAATGTGCCGATCTTGCTACGCTGCTACGTGCTGCTCTTTTTTATTGAATTAAGCTTATGAGACACTTCACATTAAATAGGGTGGTAATTCGATTTAACTAGTTGAAGCTTTATTACTGTTTAATCTCTCAACAGCACGACGTTATTAATTTATTAGATAATTATACAGGATGTATCAAATTTTATGGGCCATTTGGACGAAGTACTTGACGCACCCACGAAATTAAATTATATAAGTATTTTTAACCAACTATAACAAAAAAACGTTTAGTTTAACAGCGAATATTGGGCTTTTACAGGAAGACTCTCGAAATAAATTTCCACGGCTGTTATGACCTTTAAATGCAATGAAAATCGCTTCTCACGCTTAATTTTTTTGAGGTGTGAAAACAGCCAAAAATCAGAGGGAGCTAAATCTGGCGAATAGGCTGGTTGTTGCAACAATTTCTATTTTAATTGATCAATTTTTTCGATGGTTATTTGGGTATCGTGAGAGGGTGCGTTGTCTAAGTGGAAAATATATATTTTTTTCTGTCTGACTTCATGCACTTTTTCGACGCCTGTGACTGGATTGTTTTCAACACCACTTTTTAATTCAGCAAACCATCTTTTTACTGTTACTAAATTGATAAAGAGTTTTATACCCTTTTAACAATCAGTCATGCATTTACTTTGGTGCTGAACCTTCAAACAATAAGATTTTTTTATTGCATGATATTCAATTTTTTCCATTGTAAAATAATACTATGACACGTCAACTTTAAACAGCTGTAAATATACGAGTAAGCTAACTGAACTATATGAAACTTAACACGTGTTTATAAAAAAGTACCACCATTTTTGGATAATTCTTATAGTGGCATCTCTTAACAAACGACAACTAGTAAGTTTTTCACTTATAACACTGGGGTTAATAGTACAGGGTGTAAAAAATATAATGCTTACAATTTTAATGGGCGATAGTGAAGCTCAAAACAATTTTTACATATTTACACTTTTTTAAAGAGATGTTTATTTACATAAAGGCGTACTTACTACAAAATTAAGCTGAACATCCATTTTAAGAACACAAATTATTATGTTTTAAAACAGCACTTTTTTATTTTGCTTGAAGAATAAGATTTCTCGGTTGCACACATCCCGTTTGCAAAACTCTTTGGTACACCTGCACTATGGTTGTCCTAAATGAATGTAGCCGTCGTTAAAATCTTTCACGGTAAAGTTGAGCTGCTAGATTCGCATTTTGGTTTGCCTCGCCGTAAATTAATAACATATCGGCATATTTTACCGATTTAAAAACATTTTGACCTACAACGGACAAACATATCGCCACCAGTACGCACAATGCACGACTACAATAGGCTTTTGGGTAGCAATGTTGCCAAATGTTTTTTAAATTTGGGGGATTTTTTTTTTATTTGTAGATTGAAACATTTGAAACTTTAAGTTTATTTTATTAGCAAATAAATCTACTGATAAGCGATTAAGACAAAAGTTTTCAATTGTTAAGCTTTTCAGAAATAATTGCTTTCAAAGTTTGTAACTTTAATATCGTTTAGATAAAAATCTGTCAAGTTTTGACACAAATGTCTTATACACTTTTTGACTTGTTTTGAGCTTCACTATCGTTTATTGAAATCGTAAGAATCATACTTTTTCACCCTGTATATTAAGTATTAAGGTCAGTAAGTATTCCTTACTGGTTTAGAATGTGCCGAAACCAGTAAGAACTTACTGACCGTGACGTTTACGCTATTTTTTACACGCTCAAAATACTAAATTGATTAGAAATAAAAAAAATAAGCAAAAATATATTGTTGGGTATAACAAACACCTTAATCAAAAACCTAGCTGGTAAATTAAGTTTCTACGACAAGAAATTTATTATTTGTCATTAGAATCATATTTGTCACAGATTTGTCAACTCTTGCTCGTTCAATTCGAGTTTGTGTGAGATATAATGTAGCAAAAAAGTGACAATTTTGATCTGAGACATCTTGGAATGCAGGATGTTCTGCTATTATTCCCGTAAAGTCCAAAGGTACGAGAAGAATTCAGGTCTTCGAAGCTGATTCTTTATGAAAAATCCATTGCGGTGAAAGAAGTCATCAGAACTAGAGATTGCGTGATGTCTAAAGAGACTGACAAAAAGATTATTTTGAACAGGAACATTCTTATAGAGGACATTATCTAACCAGTAAAGTTGCAATATGACCTGAGCGTGCAAAAAAGTTAAGTGGTGTAGGATACTACATGGGCGTAGCGAGATACGGGCAGTGAGGGCAGCTGCCCCCCTTAGAAGAGCGGTCGTTCGCTGGTAAACTGTAATTCTGACGAGCTTCATAGCTTGCGACGCTTCTTATGAGACCTAAGAAACTAACCGGCTTGAAGGCTGGCTTATGAAATCCAAAAATACGGGATGTGATCTCTAATATATTTTTTTTACATCATTTATTACTCTAAAAAATGTCACTTATAACGACAAGGGCAGCGTAGTTTTTTGTTATACAAAAATGAATCATAAAAAGTTTAGTGAAAATCCAAAAGAACTTTAAAAAAAGTGGTAAAGAATCCTAACTAAAATAGACTTTTATTGCGAGATGCGGGGTAAGAGGGAAGGCAACTGATCAGCCAATGTTGTGCGCCTTCATCGGTCGCCGCTCGCATTCAAATTCATGAATACTGCGTTAAGCATGTCTCATCACAATATCATAAATCTGCAATCAACGATGCAAAACATTTTGCGGAGCACATGTCTATGGATGTAATGATGAATACGGCTCATCAGCAGGAAATTCAGAAGAATAAAAATAAAGTGTCCTCTATAATTTCTACAGTTATTTTTGTGGCACTCACGACTTGCCTTTGAGGAGTAAAAAGAATCATGAAGGTATTCTTGAAGACCTTTTAAATCTGAGAATTGAATCTGGCGAACAAGATTTGAAACAGCTTTTAGAACATGGGGAAAAAATGCCATGTATACATCCCCACAGTTTCAAAACTAAATTATTGATTAATGCGGCTTGGTCGTCAAGAATAAAATTATGGCAGATGAATCATGTGACATAGCTGGAAAAGATCAGCTTTCCATTGAAATCCGTTTTTATGACGAAAGTAAAAATATGATACGTAAAGAATTTCTAGGATTCGTAAAATTGATTGCAATGAATGCCAATTCAAAAGCGTCAGAAGTTGATAAATTTTTAGAAAACGCAGAATTTGAACCTGATAGGTGCTTTGGCCAAGATACGATGGGTGTTCAACAATGCCTGAAAGTACTAGTGGCGTTCAAAAAAACTGAAGAAGAAATATAAAAAGGCTTTATATTTTCATTGTGTTAGACACAGGCTTAACTTAATAGTAAATTATTTAAATCCAGTGCCAAATACGAGCACAATGGGCACAATATAAGATATAATACATTTAAATTCCGAGAATCTTCTTTAAGAAGAAAATTTGTTCCTAATATTCCGGCCTTATGTGAGATACGCTGGTCGCAAAAATATAAGTGTATCTCCATTTTTAACAAACTTTTGAGGAAATTATTAATGGACAGAAGAAAATGCTTCTGCAAGAAAAAGTGCTTTTCGGTTACATTGTGTTGCTATTAAATCAATATTCATTATATGCGTTGCATTGATAGCCAAATATTCAGGTATATTGGATCCTGTTGCCAATGCATTACAATCGAAGACTATTGATGTGTACACATGTACGAATCATATTAAGAGAATTATTTCTGTTATTAAAGATCATTGCGGTAACGCAGACAGGGAAAGTCAGAATATTTTAGACATTTCACATAGAACAGCAGCTGCCATTGGAACTGATTTGCAAATCCTGCGCTCTTCAGGTTGCCAACAACATAGATCCAATCACCCAGCTGAGAGTGTATGCGATTTTTGAAAGCGATCAGTTATCATTCCTTATTAAGATTCACTGATATCCGCACTCGAACAGTGTTTTTTTAACGAACATTTACCAGCTTTTAGTTTAATGTCGCTACATCCCATTTCAATGTTAAATATGACACTGCTTGATTTTAAAGAAAAATCACAAGATTACTGCCAGTACCATGATCTTCCTCTTTTTTTATCATGAAGCGGAATTATGGTATAGATTGTGAAAAGATAAAGGTAAACAAAGTGAAGATATAGAAAAATTAGACTTTACAGATGTGTTAAAGGAGGCGGACACTTTCTTCCCGGCTGCAAGAATAGTTATCATTATTTCGTTGGCACAGCCGTGTAGAACGAACAATATAGAAAGGTCTTTTTTGACCTTGCGACGTGTAACCATTTAAACGCTTTATGTATGCTAAGCGTTCACCGAAAAATTGTTGAAGAAAAAAAGGTGAAATTCTACCAGAAGATTTAAAAAGATTTTGTAAAGAATCTCGTAGAATGATTGTCAAATAATAAAGCTATTTCTGATTTTTATATATTTTTTAAAATAATATATAATCCCGGCTACGCCCTTGGGATACTACTCTCAGTACTAATGTCAGAAATAGGTTAGTTTTAAAAACAATCTAAAAAATTATTAATAATACATAATGCAGAAATTTTGTGGCTATGAGCGAGCGTATTCAGCATTGTGTGTGGTCAAAACTTTATACTGAATCATAACAACATAAGTCTGCTGACAACTTCACCGCGGCTAATGTGTTCGAAAGTGCGTATAAACAGAAAATTATTATAAGAACATGTTCTTTGATGAAAATCTCTACGTCTCAGGAAGCCGGCTAGATAAAGCTGAAAGTTGCCGAAGAAGTTGTTTATGCTTAGATTAGCTTAGCAGGAATTGCACGTTAGAGAGTTAAAGTAAAGATAGTTAATTTAATTAGACTTTTTAGTGATATACGGGGTTTTTCATGTTTCATGGAAAAAAAGTTGCAAACTCAAAAAGCAGAGCTGGGTAGGAATTGAATCCTGTTGAAATCAAATCCAGAAATTGATACCTTTTTAAGGATCCGAAGGCTGAAATTGATTACTTTTTAAAAATAGGATCCGTGATCCGGATTTGTTATATAATTTTAAAATGATCCGGAATCGATTCATTTTTAAAAAGATCCGATTCCTTATATTTCTAATTTGAGACAAATCGGTTTATTAATGCCAAAATTTTCCATTTTGAATACGCCATTTCAATTTTCAAAGTTTGACCTGAAATTAATAATTTCCAAATTTTTACCAAGCACCCTCAAAAACCCTTAATCCTAAATCTGAGGCAAATAGGTTTTTGCCAGTTAAATGCCAAAATCCGCCGTTTTAAATATTCCATTTTTAATTTCCCATTTTTTACCTAAGATTCTTAATCCGCATCACATTAATTTACGGAAATAAATATGAAGAGTTATAAAACATCTGCCTATTAAAATATTTATATAAGAAAACACAACTTACATGCGTTTTTTAACCCAAATATGTGTCCAGAGAAACAACATTTAAATAAAACTTTTTTCTCAACCGTGGAGTGGGACATAAATTTTACTTGCATTTATTTGATCTTAATTTTGATCGCTCAATATTTATGATTTTTTAATATATTATCTTTTTGATAACCCTGGGGGACTTTTAATTGGCACAATTTATTATTTCTATTCAGGGAGAGTGTCTTATAAAAATAACTCTAAAATTTTATTACATTTTCATATTCCGCAAGCAGACAAATTATTAAACGGTATGAAAGGAGTTGTTCCTACCTTGGATAAACTGAAAACTAAGCTAGATGAAGACGAAACCAATATAAATATTAGCCGTGCCACCCTTCATAGAGTTGTTTGTAAAAAGTGATTTAAATACCGCAAAATAGACAAAAAACAAGTAGTAATGGAATTGCACATATTACGCACCTGAAGATTAGATACCTTCAAGAAATTAAAAAATGTAGGTTAGAAAACAGATCCATTGTTAAAACATGGTTGGAAACACACGACACAGTATCTAAAGGATGGGTTGATTCCAGTCAAAACTGTCAGACGAAAGCACCTTCAAATAAAGGAAAACGCATTACCATAATACACGCTGGTTCAGAAGACGGATTTGTCCCAAACTGCTTGCTGTTGTCTGCAAAGAATATTAAGGATTCTAGCTTGGATTATCATAAGAATACAGAACTTTTTAAAAACTGGTTTCAAAATTATCTTTTAAAAAATATACCAAACAACAGTGATATTGTCATGGATAACGCAAGCTACCATAGCCGTCTGCTACACAAAGCACCAGCTTCATCAAGTTCAAAAACTGAAATCCAGGAATATTTGTTAGAAAATGATATTTATTTTAAATTCAGATACAAAACGTTTGAAAGTCCTAAATTCATATGCAATTAAAAACCAATATGTATGTGATAATTTGGCTGAACAGGCTGGGCATACTGTCTTACGGCTTCCTCCGTATCACTGTATGTTTAACCCCATAGAGCACTTGTGGAACCAAGTAAAATCAAAGATCAGAGCAGAAAATGTTACACCTACTTTAAGTCCCAGTGTTATAAATTTGATAAAAATGTAATTACTAACATACCAGTTGAAAGCTGGAAAAATTCACTACAGCACATTATAAAAATTAGGACTCTTATTTCTATACAAAACAACATAAATCCTATTGTCATAATTACATGATTAATCTCAATGATGACTCTGATAGTGAAACATAATTAGATTTAGATATTTAGATTAAAAATGTAATTATGTGTAGATAATATAGTTATAAATTTATTAAAACTTTGCATATATTTAATTTCTTAATGTAATTAAGAGTCTGTCCCTAATGTTATGTCCTTTAATACCTACTGATACGCAGTTTTATTGTTGTCGGCAGGTATAATACATAAATAAAGGCAAAAGCTAACACGGTATACTTTGAGACAAACTATACTTGTGAAACTTCCTGCAAAATAACAATAAAATGTCCCATTTATAAGGTGCTTAAGGTTATCTCAAGAATCCAAGTTTTGGAATACATTTTGAAAAAATGTTTCATTTAAGGGTGGTTTTATGTTGATCTCAGAAATAACATATTAAAATTTAAAGAATATTTACCAAAAACCAATGCTTAAATCTTTGCCGCTTGATTTAACATCTGGATTATGTAGTATCATTCGTATCGTATTCATTTGTAAGTATAAAAACTAAAGATGATCCGAATTCGTGATCCGATAAATAGAAATCGATTCCCTGCATTCCATTCCTTTTTTCCTAAAAACGGAAGTTCATGAAAGTGACGTCATCAGTTAACATTCCTTCGAGCATCAATAATCTGTAAGGATAAAAATTATAATAATAAATTAATAAAAGTAAATTTAACTCGAAAAAAAGTTATTACAAAAAATTCTTAAGCAAATGTGCAAAACGACCACCATTTTGCAAAATACTCTTAGGAACACTGTTTTAGCAATGAAATTAATGCACATCATCCTCAGGTTGCATTTATAATTTGCGTCAATAAATGCTGACAAGTGTCCACTGGGGACCTGTAAATTTTTTTTTAAAGCGCCGAACAAAAAAACCTGGATATATTTAAATCTGAAGGACGTGGTGGCCATTTTATTGATGTATCATTTCTTCTTCCGATCCGTCTGTTGAGATATTGTTCATGTAAATATTGCTGCAAGGCAATGGGCAACTGGGTAGGTCAGCTTCATGCATATAACACCAACGAACAAACACTACTAGAAATCCAAACCTCGTGCTTTCTGAACGCAGTTATCTTCTGTCAGTACAGTAGCGACAAACGCCTGGACAATCAACTAATAAAAGCACAAAATAAAAAGGCGAATGCGCTGGTAGTACTATAAATTTTTATTTCTAAGTTATTTTTCCCCAATTCCAACAAAAATAAGATTTTGCTGAAATACATTACTTAACAACTGATTATTTTAATAAATAAGCAGTTGTTAAGTAAGATTGTAGCAAAATTTTATCTTTGTTAGGATTGGGTAAAATTTTAAACTTGCAAAAAATAAAGCAAACAAAAAATGTTATTATTAACAATATATTATAAATTAATTTGTTATAAATACAAATATTTTGAGAAAACCAGGAAAATCTTGGACATTTGCCCCAAATTTTCAATAAACAACAACAAAAAATTACATTCCAAAAATAACACTAACAAATAAAACATGAAATTTCAGAATAAATGAAAAATATTCTCTGATAACAACATAATTTTTATACCTGAGATAACTACAGGCAAAAATAAAATATATTCTAAAAATTAACAATAAAACTTCTAAAACTATCACAGCCGGAGTTGGATGAGATACTTCTAAACTCACGGCCGGGGTTGGATGAGATCATGCTGAAAGGTTCCTATAAAACAAAGAAGCTAGGCAGTATTCGCTTATTCAAAACAGACTAAAAATACATAAAGTATGATATGGGAACTTTTGCTATTAATTTAGGCAAAGACAGAAGCAGACAGCTTGCAAAAATATATAAAGAATTTAAATTAATATGGTAACTGAAAAATAAACATAAATATTTATAAGAAATGGTAAAAATTATTATTTTTAAAGTTAGGTTAAATATTTCATAAAATTACGGTCTGAACAAATGAAAAGAGCTTGCAGTAAGGTTTGAAATATTTTTGCCTAAATAAATTTTCAATTTTTTTCTTATAAACATTCTCATACAAATATTTGTAAATATCAGCATGTAGTCTGTCTACAAGATTGACTAAAGCTTCACTAGCAAATTTAAGCCTTCATTCGTTATCAAACTCTTTAAACATTACAAATAAATGCTTGTCGGTTACCTCCACTAAAAAGAGATTACTCTGACAAGTTAAACATGAAATTGAAATTTTGTAAATAAGGTATAAAATAACATTATTTAAAATTTTAATCTTAGGGTTGTCCAATGGTTCGAGAGGTAAATTTTGAAAAGAATTGAAACATTTTCCATAACTGTGTTCTTTTAAAATGGAATTCATAGAGGGTGACCAGGTAGCTCTATATTTTAGCGAGAAGGATCCTCAAGATTTGCATAATTTAATTTTTGAACAACGGTCCTCACAAACATACATTTTTACAATCTTTTGAGGGACTTAAAGTACATTTAATTTTCCAAGCTTCTAACGATAAGGGATCTCTGAAACTTTTTGTTCTTAAAATCTGTATACAATTTTACTATAATAGCGTTTCTGCAACAAGGATAATTACAAGAATATTTCAGCCTACATGTTGTGTTGGTGCCATTGCGAAGATATTTACAAAGAATCTTGGTTTAATATCGAAGAAGGCTTACTACAATATTTAAATAACATATCTTACCTTATAATTTTTTCACAATAGTGTGAAAAAAATAAGAACGCAAATTTAAAAGGTCAACCCAAAAGTCAACATTTTTCAACCCAAATACTAGAATAGAAAATGGCCGACGCAAACACAACACAGCACAGGGATTAATGGTTAAAAAGGGATATAAATAATTCTCACTTCTCATTGGTTTAAAAAAAAAAACGACGTTTTGCCATCTAGAAATTTACTAAAAAGTTACTACAAAGCAAAATATGGAAAAATATAGATATCTACTTATTCCCTGGCAATGATATAATTGTCAAATGTCACTTTTTCCAGTATCCCCATAAGAAGTTGGCCAGGCGTGTATAACACAGTAGGTTAGGTTTGGTTAGGTTTAAAGTTTTACGCCCACCACTGCGACCGCTCGGTCTGCTGGAAAGTATGACGAGCAGACGATTAGATCCGTCATGCTCTCCTCTCCGGGTCTAGTGACGTGGGTAGCTACCAGGTCCTTGTTACAGGAACCATATATTCCTTCTGAGGCCGTATCTCTGGCCTTTTTCTATGAAAACAATCCTATCCGCTTTCTGTTTAAAGCCAGGGAACCCTTTTTCCTATAAAAGTGGATCTGTCCGCCTTTTGTTTGGATTAAGGGATCCCTTCCTAAACACCTGTTTGTTCGGGATGGATTAGCCCTTTCCCGTGAAACAGGTGCCTGTGACTTCAGGGACACCTTTCGAAACGAATTTACCCGTTTCGGTCGGCGCACTTTTCTGCTCGTGACTTGACCTCGAAACGGATTTATCCGTTTCGGCCTATCTTTGCTTTTTCCATGAAAGCGTTTCTGTCCGCTTTCTGTTTTGAGCTAGGGCAGTAATAGTTCACCATGGCAGAGCCCCGCATTACCGCGGTAAGGCTAGATACTCTGAGAGGTCGCCCTGTATCTCAGAGGCACCGTTGGAGACACCTGTTCAAAGCACAGGATGTCATTCACTCATCAGCACGGTATACTATGTTCGTCTTAGCTTTGGATCCCGTTCCATAACCAGCACTTGGATGTTCAAAAGATCTCTAACCTGGGCTCAACCACGACAACGACGTCCGAACACAGCGGTGGGATATAACACAGCATCCCTCGACGTAAAAGTAAATTTTCCAGAAGAATTTTTTCCAATAAATTTAGATCATGATGAAACCAACTTACTATGAAAAAAACTTACTTAGTTGTGGTTAGTTGTAGTTTAATTGCAGGTATTAAAAATATAAGACCACCCAGAAGTAATTTTTAAATGGCTTTCACTACACACATAATTGTTTGACGTAAAACATTATTAAATAATAACTAATTTCATAGATGTAGAAGATTTACGATTCGTTTTGCCGTTTTACGACCACCGATGTTAAAATAATAGGTACCTATTTAAGGGAAAGCAGAATAAAGTAGTAATTGAATAGAACAACAGAGATAAATGCAAGAAAAGTAAAGACTAACCTTGCTTAGGTGACTGTATATTAATTTATGATTTTTTTTCAGCTGTTGGTGACATCTGCTCCTTTGCCCAGACCAAGGAGCACTATGCCGCCAAGCACCCATTGGACACCAACCTGTTTGCCGTGGACACCAGGCCCGATGCTCTTAAGTAAGTTTTTTTTAATTTTAACTTTTACAGTCTAAGCTAATTTATTTTTGGGGGAAGGGAAGTTTTTTTTCCATCGGGGAAAAAATACGCTGAATTTTAAAAGGGAACGTCAAATGACGTCATGAGAACTTCTAATGGAACAAATTAAAAAAAAATGTTTAAAAAAACGCTATTTGTTCTGCAACTTCAAGTCACTGATTGTTGTGTTTCTCTTCCGTATTTTTTTTATTTTTTTTTTTCAATTTTATAATAACGCTTTAATGGGGAACCATGGACCTCCAGGGGGGTTTAAAAAAAAGGGGGAATTTTAAAAATTGAACTTTAGCTCGAGTGGGAAAAG
>JAHBCN010005888.1:0-52014 GCA_019359885.1 Listronotus oregonensis | reverse complement strand
GCTAATGTTCATAAGGAGGAGGACACTGCCGACCGATTGCCCCGCAAGGCATGAACAGCTTACAGTGGCAGAGTATATTGTTTGGCATGTATCGGCACAGAATGGGAACGCGGTACCGTTGAATATGGAGGGACTCGTACGATTAGTTGGAGGGTTAAACCCCCTTATGAGTTATTGCGGATACGGAAACCCTTTTTGATATGTCATTAGATTCAGAATTGAAGTTGACTACAATAAAGTTGAACATCGTTATATAGATATGGTATATTAATCATCTGTATAAAGGTAAAGAGATTTTCCGGTAAAGATTTAGTTGAATTTAGTCGGTTATTAATAAAGACATGGCAAAGCCTTAATCTTTTTGGGGCCCCGAGCCTAACAATGAGAATTTAGAAGAAGACGAAGAGCCGAAAACGTATCATTGAAATTGTTTATGACGATGAAGCCAATGACTTGTATAATAACCCCCATTAAGGGCGATTATGAGCCTTCAACGAGAATGAGGACAAAAAGGGAAGGTTTTTAATTGGCCCCGTACAGAACTAAAAAAGCGAAAGACCAAAAAAATTGACTATGACATTACTGCGATAAATTTAGAGCATCAACGGCCAAGAAAGTGCGTAAGTTGACAAGGTCAGAATCAAAGATGAAGAACTGATTTTTTGAGATGCCAATACCAAAGGGTTTTTACCCGGAATTTTTGATGACGGACCGAAATTTTATACGTTTGGTGATATTACTGAGTTGAGCGATGATTTAAGAGGTATTTGACAGTTTACTGGCTGGCTTACGTAATCGCCTTATGAAGGGTTAGAAATAGTGATAACATCCGGCAAGAAATTGAAGATGAAGGGGAAGATTACGAACGGAAAGTTGAGAAGTCAGACGAACCGCCGGAGAACCCGAAGAAGGAGACTTATGGTTAGACACTTCCGGAAACAGGGGCTGATAGATATGAAGATGGTGAGTGGGTAAAATCATCACCAAG
This sequence comes from Listronotus oregonensis, assembly GCA_019359885.1. Taxonomy (NCBI): domain Eukaryota; kingdom Metazoa; phylum Arthropoda; class Insecta; order Coleoptera; family Curculionidae; genus Listronotus; species Listronotus oregonensis. The sequence goes on along the minus strand of JAHBCN010005888.1, from coordinate 51,026 downwards.
TGAAGCCGAAGAATGGGGCGATTACCCGTGAAGCGGCCATGTATTTATCGCTTATGGATACTTTAGGGGGTATTAAATTAGTACATGGATTTTCAGTACGAAACTTTGTTTTTAAAATAGTGAATACCTTGTGGATGATAATATCAGAGATAATTTAGCGTCACATTTTAAATTTAGAGGGTTTTTTAAAGACATCCAAAATGAAAGGGGGGGCATGACCGAAGATACAGCCACTATTCCGGCTGGTTGGTCCACGGTTAGTTGTTGACTTCCAAATGAAACTTATCTGAATGTTAGAAAATAGCGCAACATGCAATTGATGAATACTTGAAATTACTTCAAAGTCAGTATTCTGATGAAAAATACGAAGAAGCACGGAAGAGATTGCTGATCGTATAGATGGACTGGGTTAAAATGGGCGACTGGTTGGGATATTGTCCGTGAGCAGATTTGAAGTTTTATAAATAACAGACGATTTAATCAGAGATTTTGTCAGCTATGGTGAATATCAAACGGATAGGCAGGCGTAGTAGCTGTTTTTAAAACAGTTTAATCCGAACGGAAAGATGGCAAACGAAATCAATCAACGTGTAACCAGTACTCAAATGACTCAAGCAATCGAGACATTAAAATTTTGGGGAGAAAAACCCATACTCTTTTTGAAAGCAGGTAATATTATAATGATTTTTATGGAAGTGTTTCAATCATGGGATTCTTTCATAAATACAAAGAAAGGGGGCCCGTTTCCTGGGCGCGGAAAGGGGATACCTTTTAAATGGTTGAAGGTGCATACTGTCAGTTTTTAGGTGCAATAAATAATGGTGTTGAATCATTCAAGAATTTATATTATGAATAAAAAAAGGGCAATAATCATAATATCAGTCAGAGGGAGGATATAAACAAATTAACATCCCGTTTGATTTTGGGGTATGAATTTGATTATGGACTATATTTTATACTTTTGTTAGATTCACGGGACAGATCCGTATTAATTACCGCAATGGGGAAGGAATGCTGGTTAAGAATCTCAGAGCCACAACTGGAGTTTGGTAATAAAAAACCCGTTTTCCCAAACCCGGATGATATCGATGCGATTTTTTAAGACCATGACGACAGAATTATCACCAATGAAACAAACAAACAATTGGTAATGAAATCTAAAATCAAAGCAGAATTCCAAGACATTAATAAACGTTGGAAACATTGGTTATGCACTTTTTGAATTGACTTTAAACGCCCGCAGCGGTTTGGACTTATCTTTGAAGGATGATTAAAAATTTTAGTCGGCCCCATAATTTTTGACGGTTTTTAAAATTAATGCGACCGATAGCATAATGTTAAATTTAACCCCCAAAACCAAACCCTGGGGAAGGTATTACCCGCGCAAATAATGCGCAAAGTTCATACGATAAATGAATTGGGAGAAAATTTTTCTACCTAAAAAAAAAACTGCCGGATGATCAAGAGTGGATACTTTATAGTCATCATTATATTTAGGCCCGGGGAAATCCCGGCTGGGGGGGGTGAAGTGGGGAAAATATCCATCGACGTTTTTTGTTTTTCCCAACCGAAATGGAACTAACCAAGGTAAAGGGGGTTTAATTAGTTTTAAAGCAATGGATTTCAGAAACGTTCATGACGACATGCGATATAGGCATGGATTCCGGCAGAAGAATAAAAAAAACCATTGGACACCCCCCAAAAAAAATAAAAGTCGGACAAGGGAAAAATGATGTTTTATTATGAAGTGACTACCAAATTTTTTTGGGGGTAGAGCTTATTTTATTATCGGTACTCGAATTATTAATACAGGTTCAGGGCGCGTTTTTATATTAAAGCCCCGTTGCCCAAAAAGGGGGAAAAAATTCAGGTGGTTGGCGCCCGTCTAAGATCAGGCAAAAAAGCCCCATACGGGGGGAAAAAATTGTTAATGACACGGCTTTAATTCCCCTGAAAAAATTGACCTTGTCAGACGTCAACATTGAGAACGGTCAGCCCCGTAATTATTTAGATTTACAGAGCCCAAAATGGGGGTTCCGGTGGTTCGAATCAAATTACAGAATGATGAAATTGAGTTGGGGGGGAATTACACGGGCGGGGGGGGGGATTACTGAGACCCATGATGTATTTACTGCTTTAGAAAGGGACATGAGAATGAGAAATAATCCGTTAGACCTTTTTTACACACTGACAATGGTATATCCACACAAAGAGGGATGGTTCGACCGGGGAGATAGGCCCTCCCCCGGGGATCTTGCAGTTTTTCGACAATGAATATTAAAGGGGGAAGGTGACGCTTGAAAGTGGTAATGGCGTTGGGGCCCCCACGCTCAAAAACAACCGTGTCGTACGGGGTTTTTTCTTTACGGCAAATAAATCCAGTCAGTCATCTGTTTACGTGGGGGGGGGACAGTCGCGGTGTGAACGAATTCTTTTCGAATTAAAGATAATGAAAGGGGTGTCGCAACATCCGGCTGGTTATCTTACGGCGAAAATGTTTTAGAGGGTCTGGTATCCGTTTTAGTAAATCCGGCACACCAACCATTTATGGGGTAAAACGGTGATTATGGTACGGGTCTATTCCCCCGGGGAGGCTTTTTGGGGGAGTTAGACCCAGGGGTGACTACAACATTTAAGAGCCGAACGTACGCGGTTTGAAGCCCGGTAGTAGTCAACAAATTATGCGGATGTACAGTTTGTGATGGACAAGCGAACTCTTTAAGAGTAAATACCATCAACAACTTATATCTAGGCGCATCCACTGGTGAGGTCAGAGTCACAAATAATAACTTAAAGGTGGAAAACGGGGATCGACCGATAAGAGGGGACTGTTCATACGAATTTTGATGCGGTGGCTTCAACTCAGGCGGTAATTTTATATCGGCGTAAGGGGGGAAATTAGAATCACCAATAACAATGGGTAAAGGCGGTAATACAACTTATCGTAGTATCCGTTTTGATGAATGGACGGCAATGTCTTCTGAAAAGATAAACATGATATCCTAAATGGGACTATGATGTATTAGAAGTATTCAGAGAAGAGCTTCAAATGTACCGTTACAAAAAGAATGGTGATAGCGATTCAGAGTTTGATAAATACCGCCACGGAGTTATTTTAAGAAATACCATCGAATGGATAAATGCAGATGGATACAATGGCAAGGGGAAACAAGGTGGGGATGAGAGGTATTCAACAACTTTCTTTCCATGATGTTGAAAAAGATCAAGAAATACAGTCCCTGAAAGAAAAAAAATAACGACCTTTAAAATAGATTATCAAAATTAAGGGGATGCTTTTAAATGACTAATGAAACCATTCAACAACAACCACCATATGACGTGAATGTTTTAATCAATGAACCAAACCAACACACAACTGGCAGTTGAAAATGCAGAATTGAGAGCAATCACAAAAAATTAGATTCAGAACAAGAGTCGGCGAATAGGTCGGCTCTTTAATATTATTTGGGGTAATTAATTATGGATATTAGAACAACGGAAACACAGTATTGTTGGGGTCAACCAAAAAAAGGACGCATTGATGCCTACAGGATGATGGCAAAAGCTGTAAGACCAACGCCAAAAAGTGGTGCAACGGGTATTCAGACCCAGAAAGTCGGACGTATTGTAAATTTTTTAAATGGTGAAGAAGCAAAAGGTGGCAACTATGAATATTTTATGGTGCAATCCGTGGGTGACGAACGTCTATTTATCGACAACCTTCGAAGAAGCAAAACACATTTTGACACTGGGGAGGAAGATAGCGAAGACGAATCAGACAATGAAGACGAAGAAGAGGACGAGGAATAATTTCTTGTCCTTTTATATGTAGAAAGTAGGTGACGTATGACAGATATTGAAGAGCAACTCCAAAAGTAAGTCTAAAGGCAAGGCCACTTTATACGAAAACTACCCGGTTATGTGGCCGCTTGCTATAGGACACTTGTGTATGGGACGCAACTATTTATCTATCCGGGCCCTGAATACTACGAAAAGAGTATTTAGTGAATTTTTTTAACCCGTCTTTATCACCACCTTTATTGTACTGTCATCTTTTTGATTGGGGCATCTAATTAATGCCAGGCCAGTTTTATTGATATCGACCCACTGCTTACGTTGATGTGGTTAATATTCGGCATATCCTTTTTCTGAGTCAACCGCCTAATGCGATATGGATTTTTAGTGGCTTCATGGTATATCACTTTATCAATGCTTAAGAGGATATAAATTATGAATGAACTTTTAATCGGTGTGATTGGTGCTGTAGTCGGTGGTGTCTTTGGTGCATTGAATAAAACCATTGAGCGTAAGCCAAAGGAACAGGAAGCCAATGTACGAGGGATTGAAGCCGTATGGATGGCATGGAGCGGGTGGCTAAACATGCAGAAAAATCAAAAGGATAGGGCTTTGCAGGAAAAAGAGAGAGTGGCCGAGGATAGAGACAGAACGATTGAGCGTAACACGAATCTAGCGAAAAAAAAAATAAAGCCATCAGAGAAAAGTTATATGAATGGAACGGCGTATTAAAGAATTTTTGAAGCCCAAACGGAATTAAAGGGAGGTGACCAGTAATGAATAAAGCAATCGTAAAACTTGTTGTTTTTAGCCATTTTATTTGTTAATCAGATTCTAATCGTATTTGGCTTTGGCCGCTTCCATTTGATAAAAAAGCAAATTTATGAATTTGTTTCCACAGTGCTATTCGGTGCAAGTCATTATATACATTGTATTTCAACAACGACTTCACACCGGAAGCTAGGAAGGTACAGAACATAAAGACAGCAGAAAGCCGCTAAAAAGGCGGTGGCGGGCCACAGTAATTTTATATAGGCATCTACCAATGGTAGGTGTCTTTTTAAGGAGTTGAATCAATGGAAACTGCTTTTGATTATTTAACCGAAAAACATGACTGGCAGATTAGTTCTGACCCCAAGAACGTATGATGACTATCCAAATATTATCGGCTTGAGAAATTATACAGAAAACGGCTCAACTATGATGAAGACCGCGGTGGCTACCATCGTGCACATGATTTATTTAATCGTCGACAGATAATGTACCCGCCAACACATGGTACGTCATCCGGCAACAAAGCACGGAGTTTTGGCGGTGAAGTTTTAAATTTTGGAGGATTACAACGGGCTAAAATGGATTTATGGTCACTTAGTCCGTAACAGCATCAAACTTAAAGCAGGCGATAAAGTTCGTCAGGGCGATGTTGTCGGGCTACAAGGTAACTCAAATTATTACGATGAGCCAATGTCTAAACATCTGCATTTACAACCTATTACCGCCGGGTGCAAGTACAGAATTAGGGGACAAAAAAGGTACTGCCCCGGATTGCAGATTGACAGATACAACATTAATAACGGTGACTATGATCCCGTCAAACCAAAGAGGAGTGTTACAGTGAACAGTTTTATGGATTTACCGCAATTTGTAGATAAAAGAGGTCAACTGACAGAACATAGCATATATGGGCACCGAAACGACAAACACCTTTGCGTGATTGTGAGCGTGCCATTCACCACAGTTTGACTCTGAAGCCCAGGCAGCACCGAGGGTACCAAATTATCACGTTAATAACCTTGATTGGCCGTGTATCGGCTATGGTATTCAATTAGCGAATCGTGTATAAACCAAATCCGCGTGCAAAGGCCGAACGTTAATCTTGACCTGGTGGACTTAAGGGGTAAGCCAAGATTTAGCGATTGGTTTTATCGGCGGTGACTATCGTACGGATGTTTGGGCGAGCCGACAATGGCGACTTACTACGAACTTAGAAGGCAGGATAACGAAGGGGTTTTCGATGGGTGGCGTATATCCACATAGCGCATATCCGGGCTATGACTGGGAAAAGGGAGTGTGTTTGACCCAATATGCCTAAGAAAATGGAAAAAGGCAGTCGGTGGGCACACAGAACGCGCCGAAACCGGAACCAGTGCCGGACACGTAGTTATTCCAAACAGGGCGATACGTTTATAGTATTGCTCACAGCGAGGATTTTACTGGGGAAGATTTAGCGGCATGGGAAGGTATCGAAAACCGGGGACATAAAAATCGGGCAGGAAATCACCATTAAAGGCGCGAAAGGACAAGGTGGTGACAAACAGACCCCTTACAAACCCTTGGCGACTGGAAAACGAACCAACACGATGTCGACATTGAAGCGGGCGGTACATTTACAGTCGGCAGTGAACCGATTATGAGCCGTTCCGTTGGTCCGCATATCATGAAAGACAATGAAGCCGGTCTGTGCCACCCAGGGTATGAAATTGAATACACTTATCTACCAGAGTCCGTCTGATGGTGGTTATCTCTTTATTGAGTATGAGCAAAACGGTGGCGTATACTGGTTGCCGACTCGAACATGGGACCCAGTGACCGGAGACGTTGGAGACAGATGGGGCGACTTTAGTTAAAAACAAAAAATATAATATGTGATACACTCAAGTTTTACACGAGCCTGTCAGTAGGGAGAACCTGGCAGGCTTTTTTTTTTACTTTACAAATAGAACGCATGTTCGTATAATGAGTTTCAAGAGGTGCTGGGGAATGGGCTATAACGAAACGATAAAATACATAAATGACCTTGTGGTTATCCGCTACAGGATAAAACTATCAGAACATTATTTAGTGGGCGTAGTGGAGCATGTGGATGATGATTACCTAATCATGAATGTAAACAGAGACCACTTTAAAATTTCTTTAGACCATGTATACGATATTTTTAAATATAATTATTATGAGGTGATGTTAAATGACGCAGGTACTTAATCACTTTGACTCTCAACGACTATAATGATGTAAAGCGGCATGTATTAATGGGGCCGCAGACAGGGAGACAGTCCGATATGGTATTCACGTAATTCAATAAGAGTCACTGACTATTCATTACATGACCCAAAAAGTTTATTTTACCAGCAGACGACTATACGGGAATTACTGAAGATAATTAGAGAAGACAGAGAAAAGAGGAATAAATAAACCAGCCATTTAAGGGTTGGTCTTTTTTCTGCTGAATCTCATACACAAAACGGTTAAATTTCGAATGGTCATATATACATCATCATCCGCCTGTTCACCTTCTTTGTAACAGATTTCAACAATATTACCGTCCTCTGTGGTCTCCCAGCCATTTTTATCAAGCGGAGTGTTTCAGTCCAAGTTTCAAATTTTTCTATATCAAAGAAAATCTTTGCCTGTTCACGCCATCTGTTAAAGTCTCCCACAGCTTTTTTAACACCCTTAATTTTCACTCCTTTAGTGTCATTATCAGAATGAACCTCATACATTTTTTGAAGCTTCAGAGCGGTTCTCACTGTCATGTTCTCAATTTCCTTTTTACCACTTCTGTACGGATAGATCACCCCTTACTAATACCTGTGAAGTCCGTTATATAGTCGTAGGGGATTTGTCTATCCTCAATGATTGCTTTTACTTTTTCTAAATCCAGTATCATTTGAAATCACTCCTTCTTTTTATTTTTTATTATCATCCATACCAATAAAGCAATTAAGAGCACGTTTACAATAATGATGTAGTTCATTTGATAAACCTCCTTAATTATCATAAGATAATAACAAGGAATGGCCATTCCTTGTTATATGTTGCTTAATACTCTTCGTAATCGTCATCAGTAGAATTTGACTTTAACGTTTTGTAAGCAACGATAGCAGTGATGATTGAAGCGATACTTGTCAGTAAGGCGGATATCGCTTCAATTACTTTAAAAAGATTTTCCAAATGAGCACCTCCCTCTTATTTGTTAATTTAATTATATCGTACTTTATATAGTACGTCAACAATATATGTAAAGTTTATTTGTGAAATGTTATAATAGAAAAAGTGATGCAATTGCTCCAACAACTGCATCACCGTTTTAACCTGTCGGGCGCTTACTTTAATTAGTAAGTGCCTTTTATATTGCGTATACGTCTCTTTCAGTTACTTTGTTAAATTCGTATCTGCCTTCGTTGAATGCGTCCGCTTGTGCAAAGTAGAAATGATGTCCTGTGTTTGTCTCGACTTGATAAAAGACTGCATTTACTTCTTGAACACTTCCGATAAATTCAAATGGTTGTTTTTCTTCTTCCAGGTATTCGTTGTATTCTTCCAAGTCATCATGTTTACATTCTTCGTTGATTCTGTCCGCTTTCAATCTGTTTTCTAATGTTCTAATTAACTGATCTTTAATATTCATTGTCCCATCTCCTTTTATAATCCTAATGGTGCGCCCCATTGGCATTCGCCGAGGTGTACCACTTCTTCTTTTATTCCGTATTTGTCTGCGATTTCTTCAATTTCGATTAATCCTGTTTGGCATCTGTCAACGTTGTAGAAAGCATTTCTCTTTCAGCTTCGTTCTCTGACATGTCAATGATGTCGTTGTTTTCCATTCTCTTTGTCAGTAACTTTGCGTATGTGTCAATTAGTTGTTGTTTCATTTCCTTCATCTCCTTAACTTGTTAATACAATTATAACGTACTATATAAAGTACGTCAATAGGTTGTCGTAAATTAAATCATAAAAATCACCCTCGAAAGGGTGACATTAATTAATCTCTGAATGCTGGATGTAAGAACCAGAAATCAGATAGACTTCTAAATTATTTTGTACGATATGGTCATTTTCCGGATTAATTTCTTTTAATGGTTTCATCACTAAATTCAGTGATTAGAACATCATCTATGGACTCATTACCGGATTGGTCGACTAAATCGGCTTGATAAGTCATTGTAACGATATTATATTCAAAATCGTAATTGTGTAAGTCAGATATAAAACTTGTGATTTCTCTTTCCATCGTACTGACTGCCGTGCCAGTTGTTAACTGGTCGCCTAAATAGGTTTCCACATCAACATTGATGCCTGAGTCTGTCTCTTCGATGATTAGTTCTTCCAGTCCATCGCCAAACACATTTTTCCGCAGAGCGTTCAATCATTTCATCAACTGACATATCATCATAATTAATCGCTTCGGTGTGTCCGACATCTGCACCGCTACCGCTAACAAAAAAGTCTGCTGCCTCTTCAAATGTATCATCGGATAAATCATCTGCATTTATTATTTCTTCTGCTTGTTCCGGATTGAAACGAGTATATACATTTCTTTCTGCATCTTCCACATCATCATTATCCGTGCGTAATATCTCAAATACTAGGAAATCATAATCAAGATTTTCATCTTGGATAACCTCTGTAAGCTCTTGTATTCTATCTAAATTATTAGACCCGAGCAATCCACCGTGATGATCTAATGTGATGCGATAATGATTCTCTCCGTCTGCTGTAAACACTTGTATATCTTCTTCAGTGCCGTATGTGTATTCCCCTTCAATTGCTTCGATACTGATGATATAATCTTCTGTTTCAGATAAATCTGTAACACTTTTCATTTGTTTCTTCTTGTGGCTCTTCCTCAACTTCCGGCTCATTTTTTCAGTAACTGGCTCCTCTGTGGATTCTTCGTCCGTAGATTCCTCCTCCGTAGATTCCTCCTCCGTAGATTCCTCCTCCGTAGATTCCTCTGCTACTTCTTCGGTGTCCCCCATCTGCAATTGATTCTTCATCATCATCGGGATTATACCAATGGCAACAAATCCAAAAAATACAGAGAGATATTTTCACGGGTTTATTCCAAGATGTAAACATCCACATCAAGAAAACCCCGACCGGGAAAATATAATTAATGTTAAAACGATAAACCATGTCTTTTGGAAAATCGGTATTTTCTGCTCTTCCAAAAAATTTTTAATAGATATTCTAAATCTACCAATAATAGGTATCGTTGACAATAGGAGTCGCAAGATGGTCACAAAATTATTTTGGTCACATACAGGTCACAATAGTACTGATATGATTGATATTAAAGACCCTAAATGTTATACATGATATAAATAAACAGTTGATTTTAGTTAGTTTAATAAAATCAAAATGCCCATTTAACGACTCTCAATATGATTATACCATTTTAGATTAGTTTCAAAACATTATTTTTTGGTCACATTGTGGTCACAGCACATTAATAACGTTCATCGCTTTTTGTTCTTCAATTTCTTCTTGCTCTTTAAATAAATGACTATAGACATTTAGCGTTGTATTAATATCTTTGTGACCGAGCCGCTTACTAATATATTGCACCGACACATCGGATTGGATTAACAAACTACAATGCGTGTGCCGCAGGGCGTGAAAAGTGATGGGCTTGATTTTTAACGCTTTGCATATCTTTTTTAAATAGGTGTTGATCGTTGTGTTTGTAATAAAAGCATTGTGACGTTTAAAAATATACCCAGATATATTACGTGGGTGACCATTTATATAAGACATGACGACTTTCATGTTTTTCGGTGATACGGATACAGTCCGTGGTGCAGTTTCTGTTTTCGTGCCGGGCAGGTATATTGTGTTACCCTCGATATACTCATATTTCAAACCGATGATATCTGAAAATCTGCCACCAGTAATGATTGAGAGATAAATTAAAAAATGGTATATATTCAAATCATCTTTGACATATTGAGTTAATCGCTTAAAATCTTTTTCATCCAGGTATTTTTCATTCGCCTGTTTTTCTTTAGTCGTATAATTCAGCTTAACTTTATGTGTAAAATCTTTGTAAATCACACCCTCAAATATAGCGTCCTGGACACAGGAGCGAACATATGAGTTGTATTGTACCATTGTAGACTTTGATGCATCTTTTCCCAGCTTATCTAAAAAGGTTTGGTATAACACCCGTGTAATATTATTGATGGGTGTATCACCGAAATGCGCCTTTATACGCTTGTACATGGACGTATAAGACTTTTGGGGGTTATACGTTAAAGCCTCACTTCTTGCCTCGCTCCAATGCTTAAAATACTCTGTGAACGATACCTTGTCGTTAAGATGGAATCCTTTAGTCAGTTGATTCAGCTTTTCATTTTCGGCGTATTTGGCATCCCGTTTTGTATTATATCCGGATTTACGATATCGTTTACCCTCATGTCTAAAATCATATTGCCATGTCTGTCCCCGTTTAGTAATCGCCATGTTATCACCTCCTTAAAAGGGTGGCGTACCACCCATTAATATTTACGATTTAACCCCACAACTTTACCAATAATTTTTATGTCATCGTTTGAGTCATAGAATTGCGGCTCATGGTCGGAATTTGAAGAGTCCGGCATTAATATAATGTGGTCGTCACTGTAACGCACACGCTTTAATGTGGCTTCATAGCCATTGACCATGACAACACCGACTTGTCCATTTTCAACAGTAGCATCTTTTTCTATCAGAACAATGTCGTCTTCTCTAAATTCATTATTCATACTATCACCGGAAACGATTAATCCAAAATATGTTTTATCTTTTTTAGCGTCATTGCCAGTGATATATGTATAATCGATAATATTTTCTTCTGCGATGATTGGTGTACCCGCTGATACTTTTGATACGACCGGTACTTTTCGGGTGGGGAGTTCTACTATAGAAGATTTATCAAGTAGCAGTTCTTCTATAGACATCCCTAGGACTCCCGCCATCTTGCCGATATCTTCCATTGGTATTTTTCTTTGCCCACTTTCGTACTTAGACAATGTGGACTTATGAATTCCTAATCTATTTGCAAATTCCGTTTGTTGAATCGACTGTTTTACTCTTTCGCGTCTGATTAATTTGCCTATCTCAACTGAATTTCTCATTATTTTAATCTCCTTTATTATTTGTATAACTCTATTATATAGCCATTTTGGCAACTATTCAACCATTTACAAGTAAAAAAATAGACTAAATGGCAATTTTATTGTTGACACTTTGGAAACTCATTTGTTAAAGTATTAATTAGCAAGACGAAAGGAGGTTAAATAAATGATTCAATTCAACAGACACAGAGTCAAAGCGGAACGGGTTGCACGTAATTTATCTGTCAATGAAATGGCGGCGAAATTAGAAATGCACCCGACCACTTACAGCAAGAAAGAAAATGGCAAGTTGAGAATTACAGTGGAAGATTTATCTTTGATACTCAATGTGTTAGATATATCTGAAACTGAATGCGGTATTTTTTTTACCCGTCAAGTTGACAAAATGGAAACTTTGGAGGAGGCGAAGTAAATGGATGAATTAAAAGTATTTGATTTCGAAAGTCAGAATGTACGAAGTGTAGTTGTAGAAAATGAACCGTATTTTGTCGGTAAAGATGTAGCTGAGGTTTTGGGATACTCAAATTCTAGAGATGCTCTTACTAGACATGTAGACACAGAAGATAAGGTGGTCGTGAAACTCGACACCCTTGGAGGAAAGCAAAATCAATCAGTAATCAACGAATCCGGATTATATGCTCTCATATTTGGAAGTAAATTAGATTCCGCTAAACGTTTCAAACGATGGGTGACATCCGAGGTACTTCCGCAAATCAGACAAACCGGAAAATACGAAACGCCGAAAGACCCAATGGAATTGTTGCAACTGCATTATGAAGCGCAAAAGAAAACAGACACTAAAGTAAATCAATTATCGGAAAAGGTGACGCACCTTGAAAGTGAAGTGAAACTCGATGCAGGTGAGTACGGTTATCTTACTAAAATGATTAACCGCACTGTAATGGAAACATTAGAAATTTTGGGGTTCACCAACACGATGGAAGTCAGACAGGTTCTTTTTAAAGACATCAACAATGGTCTGAATGAATTATGTGGGGTTAGGACGCGTACCCAATTGAGACAAAAGCACTTTAATATGGCAGTCGATTACGTGCAGGCATGGATACCGTCTACAACATCTAAATTTAAAGTAAGGCAACTGACACTTGAATTAGAAGAGGGTGATTAAATGCAATCTCTACAAGTAAAAATTGATATACCCGAATCTCATGTACTTATTGAAAAGACGGAATACGATCATTTAAGAGAACAAGAGTTACTCGGCAGATATTACAGTATGAAAGATTTGTGTGAGATTACGAATAAATCTCGTTCATGGCTTGAAGATAACTTATTGGATAATCCGGTGAGATTTAAACAGATTGAGTCATTTACGCATAAGCCAAAAGGCAAGGGCGACCATTGGGCGTTTAAAGCCACTGAGATGCGGAAGTTTTTAGAAGAAGAATTTCTGCACATTTTAAGGAGGGATTAAGACATGAAAACCACATTACAAGTCATTTCACTAATTGGCAGTATCGCTGGATTGATTTTAACAATCGGAGAAATTAAAGGTACATGGTCAAGCGGGCCAACATTATCGGTAGAGATACCGAAGTTACTAAAAGCACGTGACAGAGGGTTCTACTAATGTTTTGGCTGGTAGCTGTCGGAATGGTTGCCATACCCGTTGGATACATTTTTGACTGTATGCCGATAGCCATAATGCTAATTATATTATTTGCGATTATTGGAATGCCGTTGATGGCTAAATTAGAAAATTGGAGGACTGAGAAATGAAAATCAAAAAGACTAGAAGGTTAAACGTACTGGAACTTGCGCAGGCAGTAAGAGATGGAGATGTTGAACCAGGGGAGTACGTAAGCGAAATAGAAAAGGACGCGGTAAGAGTTGATGATGGCGGATTAGATTTTGAATATGCCGACGGAAATACTGTCTTGTTCAACGATTTATTCACCGTCGAAACCCTCGAAGAAATGACGGAAGAGACTCCGATTTCATGCGAAGTGGTAGCAGTGTCAAGTCGTTTAGTTGACGGGCTAACCGAAAGTTTTAAGAAACAACGAAAAATATCATTTTTATTAAGTTACTATTCTACGAACGGTAAAGCTTTAAAATACGTTTACCAACAACATTCAGACGGAGAAATCGGTCAACTCATTTGGTCGAAAGCAAACGGCTTTGAAGATGGAGTGTTGGAGGTCGATGAAGATGAATGAATTTGAATTGAAAAGAATCGCAATCTTAACATGGGAGCTTAAAAATGCAACTGATGACCGTTTGAACGTACAGAAAAAATTAGAAGACGCAGAAGATGAAATCGAAAGGCAGCAAGCACACATTGAGCAGTTAAAGAAAACCATCACAGAGCAGGACAAACTTTACAGAGAAGATAATTACCCGCCTGTCGAGAGTAAATATCCATCCGGCATGGAGGACATGGAGGCGTATAACGGTGAATGAAAGCGTGAAAGTTAAGAATCATACCTTAATTATCAATGTTGATACAGAAGTAAGGTATGTCGGTGATTATAACGATAATGCGGAGTATATAGCAGAACAGCACGATGAAATTATACGACAGATTCAAGCGCTTCATGGCGTGGAAAAAGTCGAGATTGAGGATGTGGAGAAATGATTAATAAAAAAGATATAGAGAATATGAATTTTCCTAATTTAGAACGTGAAGCGAATCCGATTTTTATTCCACATGATGTTATGTATTACGAAGAAAGTAAACATGACCCTCCAAAAGAAAGTGATGGTAGCTATGAACTTTTTAAAAGCGGAGAGAAAAAATACGAACGAATAATGGAATTCAAAATTATATGGGGTCTTTTAAAAAAATACAAGGAGTTAGGTAGTTCATGAATTTTGACGGTCAAATGTTGAGAGACAAAAGAAAAAGTGACGGATTGAATTTAACTCAGTTAGGTGAAGTATTCGGAGTTTCTCACGCTTATCTAAGCAAAGTAGAGACAGGCCACAAAACACCGAGTAAGCATTTCAGATATTTATTAAAACAATATATAGACGGAGAAAATGAAGCGGTGACGCTATCAGAAATTCAAAAAGAAGAAATTTATAACGAAGGTTATGAGCAAGCAATAAAAGACATGAGAGTATTTTCTCAATCATTAAGGAGATGAAAACATGATTAATAGAATTTTAGATTTAGTATTGAAAATCAACCGGGAAACGAAACATGCGGCATGGTTTGAGATAGTCGGACATTGTGGGTGGCTTGAAGTGAGAGTAGCAGAGGATAAAGAAGTGAATTACAACAAAAAACTTTACTCTGGGTTACTTTCGTATGACGAACCAGACGATGGATACACTGAAAAAATGTACGAAAGTTTATTATCTTTCTTACCAAAAGAAAATCGTCCCGCTACCACACAGGACGACTCAAATCAAAATGATGACCAAATCATTTATCAGTCAAGTTTAACACAGAATTCTAAAAATGAGGAGGACGCTTAAAATGTCATCACTTTTTAACCTAACAGAACAGTATCAAACCGTACTCAATTTAGCAGAGCAGGGTGCAGATGAATCTGCGATTAAGGACGCACTCGACCACATTGACGACCAAATAGAGGACAAAGCAGATGGTTATGCGGCAGTAATTAAGCATCTTAAAGGCAATATCGAAATGATTGAAACCGAATCAAACCGATTAACCGCACTCAAAAAGACACACAACAACACTATCAAGCGCATGAAAGAAAGTCTGATGGAAGCCATGCAAAACACCGGTAAAACGAAGTTTAAGACGGGTACAAATCACTTTTATATCAAAAAGAATGCGGTGTCTCTCGTTGTACAGAAAGAAGATTATATTCCTAAAGAATTTTATAAAACTAAAGTTGAATTGGATAAATCCAAACTTAAAAAATATCTAGTTGAAAATGATAACGAGACGCCGGATGGTGTCGGGCTGGAACAGTCTGAAAGTGTGGTGATTAAGTAATGGCTGAAAAAAAAGAAAGTATAACCGATAAATTATTGACTGTGCAAAAGGATTTGAAAGCGCCTAAAGGTCAATTTAATAAATTTGGAAAGTACAATTACCGTTCTGCCGAAGATATTCTTGAAGCGGTTAAACCACTAAATGCAGATGTTGGATTATTGCTCACCCTAAAAGATGAACCGATATTAATTGGTGAGTGGCATTATATCAAAGCGACAGCAACCATTACAGATGGCAATGAGTATGCAGAGGTTACGGCATTCGCTAGAGAATCGTTAAGTAAAAAAGGGATGGATGAATCACAGATTACCGGAACGGCTTCATCATATGCCCGTAAGTATGCTCTGAATGGATTGTATCTGATTGATGATACTAAAGATGCAGATACTGATGAATATAGAGATCAAAACAGCAATACACAACCACCAGCAAGCCAAGCGGAAGTAGGCAACCTAAAAAAAGAGGTTATAGCATTTTCTAAATTAATGAATGAAAGCGGCAAGAATGTAACGGATGACCAAGTATATAAACAATTAAATATTACAGATGTAACCAAATTAACATCTGATGAAGTGAGAAATTCAATTGACCGTTTAAAAAATTGGGCGGCGCAGTAGGAGGAAAATAATATGTTAAATCGAGTGGTATTAGTCGGACGTTTAACACGTGACCCAGAATTAAGAGTGAGTCAATCAAATGTATCTGTTACGACATTTAATTTAGCTGTGAACCGTCCATTTACCGGACAAAGTGGTGAACGCGGCGCTGACTTTATCAACTGTGTCACCTTCCGTAAGCAGGCGGAAAACGTGAGTCAATATGTAAGTAAAGGCAGTCTTGTTGGAGTGGATGGAAGAATCCAGACGCGTAATTACGAAAACAAAGACGGTCAACGTGTATATGTCACGGAAGTAATTTGCGATAGCGTACAGTTCCTGGAAACAAAAGGACAAGGCGGCAATCAAGACAATAACAACGGCGGTCAAAATCGACAGGAAGAGAATCCATTCGGTAATAACCCTGCGGATATTCCGGATTCAGAAACGCCTTTCTAATGAGGTGACACGATGCAAAGAATTACAAAGTACAAAAGGGCGCAGGACGGCACTCATACGGCTGTCGTCACTGGCATCCCTCTTGGAAAAGATGAAACCCAGTTGATAGACAACGGCTATGACATCGCAGTTGAAGTTAAAGTTTTTGACCCGTATAAAATCACGGACAAACAACGAAAAAAGATATTCGCACTTGTGAATGATATAGAGCGTCATACGGGTCAACCCCGCGAGGACTTAAGGGAAATGTTCATGGATTACGTTTTATTAATATACAACTATCCAGAACGCTTGTCGTTGGCTAATTGCTCAAAGGAAACGGCCGGGCAGATTATCACAGTCATTTTGGAATGGGTATTCCTGCATGACATCCCGCTTAATTACAAAACAAGCGATTTGATGAAAGAAGATAATTATTTCATTTATCTATCGACTGTTAAACGGAAGTGCGTAATTTGCGGTAAGCCGCACAGTGATCTGGCGCACCGTGAGGCGGTTGGTTCTGGTCGGAATAGAAATACTATCAATCATTATGGCAGTCATGTACTGGCATTATGCAGAGGACACCACACAGAACAACATCAGATGGGCGTTGACAGTTTCGATGATAAATACCACCTAAAGGATAGTTGGATAAAAGTAGACGACAAGTTGAATTCAATGTTGAAAGGAGTTAAAGATGGCTCAACGTAGGATGTTTAGCAAAAAAATTACAGAAACGGATTTATTTTTGGATATGCCAATGTCGGCGCAATGTCTATATTTCCATTTAAATATGGGCGCAGACGATGACGGATTTATCGGAAATGCCAAGACAATCAGGCGGATGATTGGGGCGAGTGAAGACGATTTAAAATTGTTATTCGCTAAAGAATTTATATTCCCTTTTGATAATGGTGTCGTTGTAATCAAAGATTGGAAAATTCATAACTATATTAGAAAAGACACCTATACAGAGACGATGTACACCGACCAAAAACGCCTTATTGAAGAGGATAAACAGGGTTCGTATACGTTACGTGGACGGCACGTGGACGACTCGTCACCACAGGTAAGGTTAGGTAAGGAAAGGGAAGGTAAGGAAAGAGATAATAAATTGTCGAGTAGTGACTCGACTCCATCCCAAGTTAAAGAAATAATAGATTACTTGAATAAACAGACAGATAAAAAATATAAATATGGTACTAGAAAAACAAAGCAGTTAATTAATGCAAGGATGAATGAGGGAAACACTGTAGATGACTTTAAGGCAGTGATTGATGTAAAGACATCAGAGTGGAAAGGGTCAAACATGGAACAGTATTTACGACCAGAGACATTATTTGGTACAAAATTTGAAAGTTATCTAAATCAAGAAAGCAGTAATAATAATCAAACTGTCAATGACCCTTTATCAGACATACTGCCGAATGACAACAATGGTTATGATCCATTATCAGATGTGAGGTGACAACGTGGATAGAGACCAAGCAACTGAAATTATTAGACTACTGTATGCAACGTATCCGAATTTTAATAAAAACAATATCAAAGGATTTAACCAAATTTGGATGGACAAATTAATGCAGTACGGCAATTATCAAAAGACATTAAGAAAAGCAACGGACTACATGATGGCATCTCCTTATCCGCCGTCATTTGCCGACATCATTGTTAAAAATATAAAACCTAAAGATGACGGTATGGCAGAACAGATTAAGCAGGCGGAAGACACGGTAAAGCGTGAGAAAGCTGACCCGGAGAAAGCAGAGAAACGGGAGCGCCTGCTGAATGAGATGCGTGAGAAATGGGGTGCATATAGTGACCGTTGATGAATTAAAAATCAGTGATGTCGAGTACTTTGAAAAGATAGTGATTGCGAAAGCGTTGAAGCACCCGGAGCAACGTAAGCACTTAAAGTTAGAGCCGCATCATTTTTCAGACGAAAAAAACGGCGTCCTGTATCAAAAATTATTAAATGACAGCAATATCACCGCCGAAGATTTATTGACGGAATCCGTACGTAATCCGGAACGGTTCGGCAGTTACGAATTTATCCGGTCAATATCCAATTTTCCAACTGCAACGGATAAAGGGATTATCAATGACCAGTTTCAAGTGTACGACTTTTATAAAAAACGGGTGACCACCGAAAAAATTGAGCAGTATCAACAATCACCGGATAGTGACCTGGCATTGTCTATCAGTCGCACGATTGAATCACTGGAAAAGCATAACCTAAAAGGTGATGACAATAAAATGGCAACAATGATTGACATCATGGATGATATGCACGGCGTAAATGAGCAGTCAATCATTAAAACGGGGTTTGAGTCACTAGACTCCATTATCTCCGGTTTTGAGCCACAACAATTAAATGTGATTGCCGCCCGACCATCTGCCGGAAAGACAGCGATGTCACTGGCATTAGCCGAAAATTTAGCCAAGAACGGGAATGAAGTTAAGTTTTTATCACTGGAATCCACAGAAAAAAACATGACTCAACGTTTATTGGCGAGTATGAGCCGAGTGGATTTATATAAATTTAAAAACCCGTCTCAACGCATGAGTGATGAAGAAATTAAACGGGTGATTACTGCGATGGATGATTACAATCGGATTCCGCTGTCTGTAGAAGAGCATGCAAAACTGACACCGAATACTGTCAGACGGATTGCGAACAACATGCCGGAGGATAAGAACGGCATTATCATCATCGACTATTTACAGTTGATGTACTCAGATGGCAAACACAACAGCAAGTACGAAGAAATTTCAAGTGTCTCCCGAGAAATCAAGATGATTACGCAGGAAATGAAGAACATTACAATCGTTGCCATTGCTCAATTAAACCGAGGCGTGGAACAGCGACAGGATAAGCGGCCGATGATGTCTGATTTAAGAGATTCCGGACAAATCGAACAGGATAGCACAATGATTATGATGCTCTATCGTGACGATTACTACAACCGACCGGAAGCTGAAGACCCTAAAGCGCCGTCCATCCTTGAAGTCATTGTTGCCAAAAATAAAGATGGCGGACTCGGTACGGCTGAACTGGACTTTTATAAGAACATCCAAAGAATTTATTAGGTGTTTTATGAATATTGCCGAATTAATTAATCAGTATGAGCAAATCATTGCAGAATCAAACCAGTATAAAGGCGGTTCGGCAGGTGGACGCATCGCACAGATGTATATTGATGTCGCTTTTTATCTCATCGCTAAAGGCAAGTTGTCCATGAGTGATGACAAGCAGGCGCTTGAGCAGTACATCACGACATACACACCGCCACAATTATACAAAGTCGCAACTTACTATCGGCAGAAGAACCATCTGCCACCGCTAAATTATAAGCAACCATACTATTACGAAAGGACGGATTAACATCATTTCTTTTGAAATAGACGGCGTACCGGTCGCACAGGGCAGACCGAGAGCCGGGAGAGTGAATGGAAAAACGAAACTATATGACCCACCAAAGAGTCGGGCGTATAAAGAGTCTGTATCACTGATAAGCCGTGCATATATGAACAGGAATAAAATAAAGCCACTGTGTGGCGCTTTAAAAGTGAAACTAGGGTTTTACTTCACGATACCAAAATCGTACAGTCAAAAACGCACAAAAGCCATACAAAGTAACGAGGAATTATACACCAAGAAACCGGACATTGATAATTTATCGAAATCCGTCACCGATGCGATGAACGGCATCTGTTACAAAGATGATGCACAGATCATTGTGATGGAATTAAACAAAGATTATTCCGAAAGAAATTATGTCACGGTCGAAATAGAAGAAATCATAAAAGGAGAGTAACCAACATGCCAATGTTTACGAAATCAGAATTAGATACTGCAAAAGCTCACGGTCTAAATCGTGACCATGTCTATCATCGCGTTAAATTTCACGGCTGGTCAGTGGATAAAGCCATTACGACACCGCCGAAGCCATTGACACCGAAAAAGACAATGACAATCAAAGGACAGTTTGTCTCAGAAAAACAAATTGAAACCGCCTTGCAGAACGGCATCCAAAAGAAAACGGTCAAGAGTCGTATCGCGCTAGGTATGAGCGTGGAAGATGCTATCACACATCCGGTTCAAGGCGTGAGTAAGCATGACATTCCCAAAGGGGAATTAATCACGATTATCGGCAGAATAAAATACTTGAAATGGACCATCCCCCAAAGGATGTTGACCAGGGCAGAGCAATTAAAAATCAATGTGGATGAAATTGAAAAAGTGAAGGTAGAAATATGATGATTCGAAAAGAACCGTATGCACAGAAACCGACAGAAATTGAGCCGAGTAAAGTCACGACCAGTAAATATAAGCCGGCAGAACCAAAAGCATGGAAACCAAGCAGACACACAGCATTTTTATTCTATTTAAATTTTAAAGGGTGGGATTGATATGAAATATTCAGAATTTGAGAAGAGTGTAAAGAGTATAAGAAGAGGATGGCATGTTAGACATGGCACAAATATGCTGGCTGTGTATAACGATATAAATGGGCTTTTAGCGAAAGTGAGCAAGGAAAAAATATCAGTGGTTGAAGTGAAAGATTATCCAATAGATGTAACCGACTCTGAAAGGTTCGAACTTATGGAAATCTGCGTGAGACTGGCAAAAACTCCGTTGCCATATCGAGAAGAAGCAAAGAGATATCGCATCAAAATTCAAGGGTTTAACAGAAACAAATGTTATTTGAACTTAAGCGGCGAGGAATTTATGTTAAATGATCCAGTCGAAACGAATGGTTATCAAACAGTTTTCACAGGAAAAGAAATCATTGAAATCGATAACCCTGAATTGTCCCAGTTAATTAAAGACTTTGGTGTATGGGAAGAGGTGCCCGAATGAGACAACTATACAATCATCGAGGTGAACCAATCGCAGACATTAGCACCACATTAACCAATAGAGGTAAACCTGCTGTGAGAGTCCAGTATGGGCCATCTCACTGGCATAAGCCGGATAGAGTCATACTGATGGATGATTTTGAGGAATGGAAGCAGTCAGTCGGACTCCGGGAGTTAGAGGATATGGAAAAGGAGTGACAACATGATATTTAAAGAAGTCGATAAAAAGGATTTTTATCACCTGCAAACGCATATGGACGAATGTGAGAAAGGCGTCATTTACGGCACACAGTACCCACATAGCTATGAAATTTTAGACGGCACAATTGAATATGCATCCCGTCAGTTTACAGATGAGGAGACGGCGAAAGCTTATGTGGCAGAGCATTATGAAGGCATAGAAATCAAGTCGCAGATGAATCTGTTTGACGTGTTGTGATGTGAGTTGATGAAAACTACTACAAACCTAATCAGAGGACACGCCTTTCTGATTGAAAAAGAATTTAATCATCCGTACACGCATGTGTTTAGTAAGCATTTCCACACTAAAAAGTTAGTCGATGCGGTCTGTCGAACACTGACGAGGCGGCACGCCGATTGGCTTATATACATGTCGGAGGATGAAGATAAATTTATATTAAATATTAAGGAGACTAGATAATGGATCAATCAATCATAAAAAAATGGGATGCGAAAAAGGATAAATTAAAAAAGCACTTTGAGAGAAATAAAGAATTTTACCATTATGAAGCTGGATACACAGATATTGTAAAAGCGGTAATCAAAGAAGTTGTAGACGATTACGATATCACTTACCAAACGGATAGCATGACTATCGTTGATGATGGAGATTATCAGGGTACGCAATTATTTATTATTCCAGAAAAGACCTACCAACCAGACGAAAACGAATATCTTATCACATATGAGTCTTATGGCTCGTGTTCTGCATGCGACACCTTAATGCATTTACAGGAAGATAGCTTAGAATGTCTAATCGACGGTTTAATGACCTTATCATTACACCTCATTCAAAATATGAAGCACTTATATACTTTTTGGGAGGACGAGTGAATGAAGGAATGTACACAAGACTATATTAATTCAGTCGGAAATTTTAAACTCAAAGTCATTAGAGGAAAATTATTTGAAACAAAACAATCGCAAGAAATTTTTAGAAATAGAGAGAAAAATATGATTAACGAATCATATCATAAAGGATATGTTGACGCGTTAGAATGGTCGCTTGATTTAATCAAAAGAATTGAAAATACAGATTATGCATTTATCACAGGTAATAAGGAGGACAACTAAATTGGATGTATTTTTCTACACAGTAGTGAGGATTTTCTTTTATATCCTTTTAGTAATTTTAGTACCTATAACACTATTTTTAATATTTATTGTCATATATGCAAATTTAATAAATTGGGGGTTATTGTAATGCCATTAGATCAATTATATATATTGATGCAAGTCGCTTTAATCGTGCTATTGATTGCAGGTGTATTAATCGCAGTTAATCAAGCATGGGAGCTGATGAATAGAGTCGCCGGGAGGGATAAGTAATGGATAAACTTCCGGAGTACGCAACAGCGTTTGTCTTTATATTGGCAGGGT
Source organism: Listronotus oregonensis (assembly GCA_019359885.1). Taxonomy (NCBI): domain Eukaryota; kingdom Metazoa; phylum Arthropoda; class Insecta; order Coleoptera; family Curculionidae; genus Listronotus; species Listronotus oregonensis. Next base: position 27,882 of record JAHBCN010005888.1, on the reverse strand, counting down.
TGGTTGTTTTAGCAATTACATCAGCAGTCGTATACAGATTAATTATGTGGATAATTGGAGGATAAACAATATGTTAACTAAAAACGACTTTGAATATTTGTTGGATAAGCAAGAGAAATTGGACCAGGAGATAAGATTAACTAAACACATCCCGCGATATAAATGGATGTCAGAAGATTATCGCGTGAAACACATTATCGCATTGAGAGTGGAAGTTGCGGAGTTTGTTAATGAGTGTAAGGACGTATGGAAGTATTGGACGACTAAATCACCGAATTTAGACAGGGTGGTTGATGAAGCGATTGATATATTGCATTTCACTCTCCTTATCTCCAATAAATCCGAGGAGTCACAAGCAGAACATTTAAGTGCAAGCGCAAGAGCTTTGATAGGAGAAGACCACACGACACAGGATTTTATGGCACACATGCTTGAAACAGACCGTTACGATGAAATTTTAGGGTGTCTGTTCGCAGTGTTAAATCATTACAGTTTCACCCGTGAGGACATCCTCGACCAGTACCATAATAAAAACCGTGAGAATTTCCGCAGACTGGAGAGTGGTTATTGATGCACACATTGACAATACAGTTTAACAATGGCGTTTTACAGTACACGGAAGAACAAATGGATTTTTTTAATATGAAGGAATGTGTAGAAAAATTTAACACCAATGAATCAAGAATTAAAATCATCCTACAAAATGAGGAATGCAATATAAATACTGAACTTGTTGAATTTATAGAGATATCTAAAGAGGTGAAACAATGAATCAAGATGAACTGGTTATCACAAGAGACGAACACGCTCAGTTATTAAAAGAAGCGAGCGCCGCCAATCAGAACAGAATCAAAGCGGAAGCATACGACAAACTAGAAAAGATTAACCGTAAGACCACAACGGCTTATGTCGAGGACTTTGGACATCGTGCCCGCTCAATCATAGAAGATACAAACGCACTACTAAAAGGAAAGTGAGGGGTACAATGCACCGAGCGGATATAAAGAAGTTAGAAGATATAATTAGCAATCCAAATAAATACAGAGACAATTTAAAGTTAAGGATCATTCAATTAGAAGACAGTGCATCAGAAGAGTTGGGGGAGAAACAAATTATTGATGTGGATGCACAAGACCCGAGAACGATACAAGGGAGTCGGGACAACACTTCTGTCATTGAACGGGCAATCATTAAACGGGAGAAGGACTTAGAGTATCAAATGTTATACAGTATCGTGACCAATACACCGAAGTTTATTGAGACATTGGATGATTATGAGCGGTTGATATATGAGTGCAGATATAAAGAGTCAAGCTATGGTGTGTATGAGTGGGATGATATTGCCATGTCTTTATCTGATATAGATAATGACTACAAAGTATTTAGTAAGTCGGCTGCCTTGCGTATTCGTAATAAGATGCTGAAGAGACTGGCTGATTATATCGGCTACACATTTATATAAAGCGAACTTCCGAGAATCCCAAGTCCACTTTAAAAGGTGGTAAATTAGTAGTGTGGTAATGAACCACAAATACAAATGAATCCTTACTCGGTTCTGATGTAGATACTTTTAATCCTTTTATGTAATCCATCTGTCAATTATGGCAGGTGGATTTTTTATGTGAGGTGAGATGACATGATGCGATTAAAGTTTATGCTTGCCATCATGATTAAGGACAATAAAGAAATGATTACATTGTTGGTACTATCATCCATCTTATTACTGAAGAATGTATTCGTGATTGACAGAGGCAGTGCATGGTTGCCGGAAAACATCGAGCAGTCAATATACTATCTGATTATGGGTCTCAATGTATCTGTTATTGCATTGAGTTTAATCACTATCATTACTCAAGTCATTGTCAACATAGATAAGGTCAAGAGGTGTTAGCCAATGGACAAGCAGGAACGCAAGCGGATATATAAATCAAATGCATGGCAGGTTACAAGACAGTTAGTACTGGAGAGGGACGGACATGAGTGCCAACACTGTAAGAGGGACGGCAACTTATCCATCAATCAAAACAACCCGAACAAGCATAAGGTATTAGATGTCCATCACATTAAACCATTAGAGGATTATCCCGAATTGGCATTTGATAGAGAGAATCTATTAACGCTATGTGTGAAGTGTCACAACAAGGAAGAGGGTAGGTTTCAAGGGTTCAAACGCAAGCGGAATAAATGGGATGGAGATGAATGGTGGTAGGAATCCACAGGAGAGCCATATAAGGGAAACAGTCCCAAAAGGTGCTATGTATCTAAATAGATAAAGAGGACAGACACAGAGAGGGAGAGAGGCATCCCCCGGCTAATTTATTTTTGAGAATAAAAAGCGAATGGGGAACGGTGCGGGGACTCTTCTTTTCACATTTTTGAACACTTTTTCACACAGTACCCCAGGGGCATTGACATACATAAGCAGGAGGTGACAAGTTTTGACAGATACAGACAAAGCCTTACAAAACGAAGAGGACAGGCTCAATAAAATATTTAAAAATGTACCTAAAAACAAACAGAAAACGGTTCAGGGTTTAATCACTCAAGCCGCACGGCTCAAAGTCAGTTTAGACGAACTTTGGGATGATATACAACACGGCGGTGACTATGAGATATATCAAAATGGGACAGAACCAGACTCCCCGACTTACGAACGGGAGCGACCCGCCGCTAAATTATTTAATCAACGGCATTCGGCTTATCAAAAGGCTTTGTCAGAATTGGTCAAACTGTTACCGGACGAGCCGTCAGAAAAAGAACTGCCCGAGCAGAAGGGGTTGATTTAGATGAACTCACACGTTAAATACTACATTGATAAATTTAAAAACGGTGAACTTCTGTTGAACAAAGAGCGTAAGCTACTCATTGAGCATTTAGAAATGAATGTCATCTATCGTGATGATCTTTACTTTAACAATGACCAAATTGAGAGATGTATTACTTTTATAGAAAAGTATTATTTTAAGCTCCAACCATTCCAGAAGTTCTTAATCGCTTTTACATTTTTATTTGACGATGAAGACGAGTTGTATTATGAGCAATTTTTTTGGATGGTTGCCCGCGGGGCAGGTAAAAACGGTTTAATCAGTGCGATGTCGAATTACTACATTAGTGAGTTACATGGTGTGGATAACTATGACGGCACTGTTGTAGCAAATACTGAAAAGCAGGCTAAAATATCATTTGAGGAAATGCATCGCCAAATCATCCAACACAGGCTATATACAGGGAATGTAAATGATGTGCCCGGTTATGGTTACTTTGATTTAACTAAACAACGTATCAGTGGCGATAAGACATTTAGCAAATTTGAGTTTGCAACATCAAACGCTGGTAGTAAAGACGGCGGTCGTGAGGGTTTCGTCATATACGATGAAATCCATAGATATGAAAACAACGAAATCATCAATGTATTCTCCAGTGGACTTGGCAAGGTCAAGCATCCGCGGGAGTTTTTTATTGGTACAGATGGATTTGTCCGGGATGGTTTTTTAGACCAGTTAAAAGAACGTTCAATGGCTGTATTAAAAGGTGAATCCCCGAATGATAGGTTGTTTCCGTTTATCTGTCGGCTAGACGATAAATCAGAGGTTGATGACCCTAAAAATTGGTGTAAAGCCAATCCAATGTTTGAGGAGCCGATGAGTGATTATGGTCGGCGGTTATATCGTAAAAATATTAATCAGTACAATGATTTGGAATTTAACCCGTCCGGCCGTGAGAACTTTATGACCAAACGCATGAATGTGCCGGAAGTTGATATGTCTAAAGTGGTTGCAAGTTATGAAGATGTGTATGCAACGAATCGACCGATACCAAATTTATCAAATAAGACTGCGATGGGCGGTGTCGATTATGCGAGTATCAAAGACTTTGCAACCGTTGGACTATTGTTTAGGGATGGCGAGGATGTTATATGGTTACAACATTCCTTTGCCCGTAAACAGTATTTAGATGAAGCAAAACTCAAGCCGCCAATCAAGGAATGGGCGGAACGTGGCGATATCACCATTTTGGATGAACCATCTATCAACCCGGCACATATCATTAATTGGTTTGTGAAGAAACGAGGGAAATATAACATCCAAAAAGTGATTGCCGATAACTTCCGAATGGATTTACTCAGGCCACTATTTGAGGAAGCTGGATTTGATATTGAAGTCATCCGGAATCCGAAAGCAATACACAGTCTATTGGCACCGCGAATTGAAACACTGTTTGCAAATCATCATGTAATTTTTGGTGATGTGCCAATTATGCGCTGGTATACAAATAATGTTGCTGTCAGTGTCAAAGCAGACGGAAATAAAGAATTTATTAAGAAAGACGAACACAGGCGTAAAACCGATGGGTTTCACGCCTTTTTACATGCGCTTTACCGCGTAGAGGACATAGAAGAATACGATTTGGACGAAGAGTTGGACTTACTCCAGCGACTCGGATTTTAGGAGGTGATTATCTTTGGGAATTTTTGATTCAGTTTTTAGAAGAAATATGGATTTAAAAGAGTCCATCAGCTTTAATCTTGAAAGCGAACCAGCCACCCGGTCATATTTAAAGCGTATTGCATTAGAGACGAATATAAACTTTATCGCTCGTACTATGAGCCAGTCAAAATTTTGGGTGTTTCACGGTAAAGAGTTAAAGAAAGGCTCATTATACTATCGGCTAAACGTTGCACCGAATACAGATTCGAGTGCCTCGGACTTCTGGCATAAAGTGATTTACAAAATGGTTCATGACAATGAAGTGTTAATTATTAAAGATGATAATGATAACTTGCTCATTGCGGATGATTTCGAGCGTAAGAAATACACGCTTTACGAAGATTTGTTTATCAATGTCGTTGTCAGTGATTACAAATTTGAGACCGGCTTTAATATGGACGAAGTGATTTATCTAACTTACAACAATACACGATTGGAAGGTTATATTAATCAACTGTTTACGGATTACGGCGAATTATTCGGGCGTATGATGGACAGTCAATTAAGGAATAACCAACTGAGGTTTAAGTTAAATATCAATGGCGGCGCTGGAAAAAATGAGACAGACAGAAGCGCGGTCATACAGAATCAGTTGAATAATATTAAAAAGACATTAGAAAAAGACACGGTGGCGATTATCCCGGATACGAAGTCCTTTAATTTGGAGGAGTCATCCAAGACGGCTAATACCAATAAAGATAACAGTGCCGAGAATCTGCACAAGTTGAAGAAAGTGTTTATTGAGGATGTCGCTAAAATGATTGGCATACCGCCGACATTAATTCATTCCGATATGGCTGATTTATCTAATGCGATGGATGCTTATTTGACATTTTGTATTGATCCGTTAATTAAAAAGATTGAGGACGAACTCAATAAAAAATTAATCGGTCAGCGCAACTTTAAAGATGGCAAACGAATAGAAGTCATCGGTATTAACAAGCGTGACCCACTCAAGAATGCGCAGGCGATTGATAAAAACGTGTCATCCGGAACATTTGACCGCAATGAAATGCGTACGCTCCATGGCTATGAGCCGAGAGAAGGACTGGATGAAATGATTTTAACGAAAAATTATGAAGCAGAAAATAGCCGAAACGTCACTGAATAAAGTGGCGTTTTTATTATGCCTTTGAAAGGGGGTGAGGATGAATGACAAGGAAGGATTTAATTAAAAATGGACTGAAGTATCAGTTCAAAAATGAGGCGACTGAGGATAAGCACATTCTCACTCTGTCCGGCGCAGTAGGCGCACCCGACTTTATTGATTGGATTTTAGATAACGAAACCATTAACGCTAAAGACATTAAAGGGGCTTTAGAAGATGTGGACATAGATATCCATATCAAAATCAATTCCGGCGGTGGTGATGTGTTCGAGGGCATTGAGATTTATAACTATCTCAAAAGTCACCCATCAAACATTACTATCGAAGTCACTGCATTGGCGGCAAGTGCCGCATCAATTATCGCAATGGCAGGTGACAAAGTAATTATGGATACCGGGTCAAATTTAATGATTCATGAGGCATCTACATTTGCTTTTGGTAACAAATTTGAGATTGGTAAAGCCATTAACGCTTTAGAGTCCATTGACGGTTCATTGGTCGATATTTATGCCGAAAGGACAAATATCCCTACTGATGAATTAGAGGAATTAATTGCCTCTGAAACTTGGTTAACTGCGGATGAATCTGTGAGTAAAGGATTTGCTGATGAAAAGTCAGTCAAGCGTGTAGCAGAGCCAAAAGAAGAACCGGAAGAAAATGAAACGGTCGCAGAGTTAAAAGAACAAGTCGCATCACTGAAAAAAGAGTTCGCGGCAATGACAGAACCACAAATTAAAAACAGCCGTCCGAAGAGACGGAAATACCTTTAGGAGGAGATAGCATGACTATTAAGTTTAAATCTGATAAACAAGAAGAAATCAAAGCCTTGCAAAAGGCTTATTTTAATGCGGCTAAAGAGGGCGCAGATGATGAAGTAGTGGAAAAAGCGTATGCGGAATATATGGCGGCTTTCTCGGATGGTCTGAAAGATGAGATTGTTTCTGAAGCACGTAAACAGGCGAGTGTCTCTAATGCAGATAATGCGATTCGATTAAACCGTGGTGAGAACGTACTGACATCCGAAGAGACAAAATTCTTTAACAATCTAGTTGCAGAAGATGCAGATTTGGACACGTACAAAGAAGATTTACTTCTTCCGGAAACAACTGTTTTAAGAGTGTTCGAGGACATGCAGAAAGCCCGTCCACTGCTCGGCAAGATTAATTTTCAAATTGCCGGTATCAAGACAAGAATGATTGTCGGAGACCCGTCCGGTGCGGCAGTATGGGGTGAAATTTGGGGCAAGATTCAAGGACAAGTGCAGGCGAACTTCAAAGAGTTAAATTTCTCTCAGAATAAATTGACTGCATTCGCAATTGTCCCGAAAGATATGGCGAAACTCGGCGTGAAATGGGTTGAGCAGTACGTACGCCAGCAACTTGCAGAGGCTTTCTCACTGGCACTTGAACATGGTGTTGTGAACGGTGGCGGTGCATCAGTTAACCAGCCGTACGGCCTACTGAAAGAACTTGAGTACGATGGTACAGACTTTGATGAAAGAAATGTGACTGGTGTATCAGATAAAGAAGAGGAAGGTCAGTTGACATTTGCAAACGCAAAAACAACATCGCTTGAGCTTGCAAAAGCAATGACAAAACTGTCCGTTAAAGAATTCGATAATAAGAAAGTCAATGTGGCCGGCGGTGCATCCATCGCAGTCAATCCACAAGACCAATTCCTAGTAGCGGCGCAGAACACAATCCAAACGCCAACCGGCCAATGGGTGACGTCACTGCCGTATAACTTAGACGTTGTACCATCTGACTTTATTCCGGAAGGTAAGGCGCTTATCTTTGTCGGTAGTCGTTACCATGCAGTACAGACTGGCGGAATGGAAATCCGTTCTTATGACCAGACTCTGGCGCTTGAAGATGCAGATGTGCATATTGCAAAACAATTTGCGCACGGTATCCCGGAAGATAATAATGTCGCTTTCCTTTATGATTTAGCGATTGAACTGCCGAGCAATGGTAATGATGACGGCGGTTCTGACGATGGGGACACGCCCAGCGAATAGCTCCATTGGGGTTGGAGCAATCGGAAGCACATTTAAAGTGGGTGATTAAAAATGACCATAAAGGATAAACATGTAGCTGATTACAAAACAGATTTCAATATTTATCACTCATATGAGGACAAGAAAATTAAACGTTTATTACAGTCGTCACACGCGGTCATTAAAAACCAGTGTGGCGATTTTTCAATGGATGATAGTCCAGAGGGGGCGGAACTGGTTTTCAACCGAACACGCTATGCCTATCACGATTCTGTGGAGTTTTTTGACGAGAACTTTACATCAATGATTACTGATTTTGCGATTAAGAATGGTGGTGAGGTCGGTGAAACTTAAATACGAACCGCCTAAATCACAGTCTGGGGATAAGAAAACTCCTGTTACTTTGTATACAAAAAAAGACAGTGGTTTTTATCCTGGAGAGTCTGAAATTGATAAGACCTATTTTTGTATGGCTGAAATGTACGATGCATCTTTAAAAGATCATGAGGTTATCAAAGATATCGACAGTACAGAATACGCGGTTACGTTGATTATTCCAGACCCGTTCACTGATTTTAAAGTCACGAATGAATCATATTTTAAAATCGAAACTTTTAGATATGAGGGACTGGAATTTAACATCCAAAATGTCGCTCCTTACGAAGGGATTGACATCAAGATAGTGGGTGCTGTGTATGTCAGTTAGTGTCAGAGGCGACCAGGAATTGATTAATGAGTTGGAAAGTCGATTTGGTGAATCGGCGATGGCTCAGTTAAGCGAAACAGGCTTAAAGCGTGCGGCGGATATGTTTGCCGAGCGTTTAGCCAGCAACATGGCAGCGGTTGATGGTCGTTATCGTACCGGTGCGACTGTCGATGAAATCACTGTGCAAGGCCCGACCTTGCGTCAAGAAGGCTGGGTCTATCACATCGTATGGCGTGGAAATGACGGCCGTTACCGACTCATTCATATCAATGAAAAAGGCACTATCAGAGTGCCTAACCCACCGTTAAAAGGAGTCATCGCCCGCACGTTAAATCAGACACGAGATGAGTTCAATCGAATCATTGCAGAAGAATTTAGAAAAGGGGTGTTGTCGTAATGAGAGAAATCATCAGAGATAAGTTATTGCAACACCCGTTAATCAGTGAGTATACAGATGAGTTTTACACCTACAGAGTGCCGGAAACGGCCGCAATGCAAAAAGGGATTTTGATTTATATCGACCCTTTAGATATTCCGTTACCGACCACTTACACAGATGGCGAGAGCCATGAAAACAGATATCTATATCAAATTGACATCTACGCACCCATGAGCAAAAGAGACCAATGGAACACCGTACATCAAAAAGTCAAAGACGTAATGACTGATAAAAATGGTTTGAGATGGTCACTCACCGGCGGAGCAGATGAATTTGACAATGATCTAAAAGTCTACCGCTATATGATGCGGTTCGAAGGAAAGTATAAAAATTAGGGAGAGATGAATTATGACAGTAAAACAAGCGAAAAATCCAAAGTCATTTGTCAATGTGAGCCGTGTTGGATTTGCGGTATTAAAATCACAAAGTGAATCGGATTTTGAATATGGTGACGGCCTTTTAACACGTGGTGTTAAGAACGTTGCTTCTGAATCCTCTTCAGAGGTCAAGGTAAATTATGCAGATGGCATGGAAATTGAGTCCGGCCGTAATAATGGTCAACGCACCATTACATTACTCATGTCGGCGTTTGGTCAAGAAGTACGTAAATTACTTTTTAATCAAGGCCCGGATGAGGACGGTATTACACGGGAATCCCGAGGGGATTTAAACAACGAAGTCGCTTTTTGGTTTGTGCATGAGCGTGCAGACGGCAGTTACAAAGCGTACTTTTATCCACGTTGTGCGTTTAATGAGCCGAACACTGAAGCACAGCAGGAAGAAGAAGGTGACTACGAATACAGTGAAGAAACGTCTGAAGGAATCGCAATGTATCGTTTGAGTGATGAAGTAAGACGCTTCACTTATGATTCCGCAGATGAAGAGGGGTCACTGGAGCAGACGCTAAAAGCATTACTGGGTGACGATTACGAAATTGAAAAGATTGCGAAATCAATCGACCCGAGCTATGAAGCAGAATCTGGTGGTGGCGAAGATTCCCCCAGTGGCGACTAGTATAGGAAATGGAATTATCGGCGACAATTTTAAAGTAGGAGGCAATCAATAATGGCGAATAAAGAAGAGTTAAAAGAAATCTTTGTTGACGGCGCAGTACCGACAGAAGAAGATTTCCATGCTTTAATCGACGGTGTAGAAGGACCACAAGGAGAGCCGGGAGCAGATGGGACGGATGGTTCTGATGGTGAACAAGGACCACCAGGTGAGCAAGGCGGCCCTGGAGAACAAGGGCCACCAGGTGAACCGGGAAGTGATGGTTCTGACGGTGAGCAAGGGCCGCCGGGTGAAGATGGAACGGATGGTTCTGATGGCGCTGACGGTTTTCCGACAGAAGAGCAGTGGAACACTTTAGTTTCCCGTGTAGATGCATTAGAGGGTAATGACGAAGACTAATTTTTTGAGGGCTGTGATAGCCCTCTTTTTATTTAAATTTAGGGGGTTTTTTAAATGGCAAAAAGAAATTTTATCAGATTAGTTAAAAACATGGACGATGTCAAAAAAGGCAAGGAAGCACAATATGAGACTTTCTTCTCATCTCCAGGTATACCATTCAGAGTGATGTATGAAGCGCTAGGAAAAATGGAAGGTCAAAACGTGAGTGAAACAGAATCGATTGACGGCATGATTGCCTTTGTATGTGACGCTTACGACAATCAATTTACTTTTGATGACATCCTTGACCGTGTGCCATCACCAGAGTTAATCCCGGAAATGAAAGACCAAATCGCATTCTTTGCACGTGGCGAAATGGAAGATGAAAGAAAAAAAGAACTCAAGGCGATGCTGAAATAACACCGGCAAAGCCGATTACTGCAAAACAATCTAAAGATAACATGAAGAAAATTGCCAAAGACTTATCCAAGAATGGGTGGAATATCAACGACATTCTTGATATGCCTTTGGATTTTTTTGTGGAAATTGTCGGCGACAAGAAGAAAGAACTTGTGCCTGACCGCACTGAAGAAGAAACAGAACGCATACTGGATAGTCTGTAGCGATTTTAAAACACGTTTGAGAAGGGAGGTTAAAATATGGCAAATGATATAACCGGATTAACAGTTGAACTCGGTTTAGATAGTCAAGATTTTACCAAAGGCATGACTGATATCAAGCGTGATTTAAAATCGGTTAATGGAGAAATGCGTGCGAACATGTCAGCGTTTGACCGTTCTGAACAATCCGTTAAAAAATATGAAACACGTTTAGGCGGGCTGGAAAAGAAATTACAAGTACAAAAAAATGCTGTAGATTCTGCAAATGAATCTTATCAAACAATGGTTGAGCGTCATGGTGAGAACAGTGCAGAAGCACAAAAAGCCGGAGATGAATTAAATAGACAGGTTGCTAATTATAATAACCTAGAACGCGCTGTTGATGGTGCTCGTCAAGATTTAGAGGCATTCCAGGAGCAACAACGAATTGCGAATGACAGTTTTACACAAATGGGTCAGTCGCTTGAGACGAACGGTCAAAAATTCATTGACACTGGCGAAAGTATCACGAGTGTCGGCGCCACATGGACAGCGGTCACTGCGGGTATTTTAGGCGGTGCGACAGCTTTAGGTGTTGGATTATTTGGCATGAGTGCAAAGGCGGCAAGTGCTGGAGATGAATTATTAACATCTGCCGAAAAAGCCGGACTCGGTGTTGAAACTTATCAAGAGTTGAGCCATTGGGCAGACCAGAACAATATTTCTCAATCCTCTTTCGAACGTGCAACGCAACGTTTAAATCAACGGTTGGGACTGGCAGTTGACGGTAACGAGAAATACGCCGGTGCACTTGAAAAACTCGGTGTTGATTTAAGCGCAGTAGAAGACGGCACATTATCCACAGATGAAGCAATGGCGCAGTCCATCAAATCGTTATCCGAAATGGATAGTGAGCAAGAAAAAGCCGCAGTTGCATCTGAATTGTTCGGTACTAAATTATCACGCGAACTGATGCCTGCATTACAAGATGGTTCAATGTCAATTGAAGAAGCAAGAGAACAATTTCATGAACTCGGCTTAGGTATGTCAGAAGAGCAAGCAGAAGCGTCTAGGGAGTTTGAAAACTCCATGGGCTTGATTAAGCAATCAATGGGCGCAGTCGTTGCAGAAATCGGTTTAGAATTAATGCCACAATTTCAAAGCATGTTGGATTTCATAATGGAGAATATGCCTAAAATTCGTGACACAATCACAACTGCATTTGATGCGGCGATTGATAAGATTAGAGATTTAATGGACTGGTGGTCAGAGTTATCCGGTAGTACACAAAAGCTACTGATTGGCTTTGGGGCGCTAGCGACTGCAATGGGTCCATTACTTATTATAATCGGCAAAATCTCTATAGGTATTGGTGCAATGATGAAAGTGGTTGCGCCATTATTTACTGCGATTGGTACAGGCGTTGGGTTGTTCGGAAAACTCGGCGCGGCAATCGGATTCTTAGCAAATCCTATTGGCTTAACGGTTGCTGGTATTGTTGGTCTCAGTGCCGCATTTACTGCCGCTTACACACAGTCAGAAGGATTCAGAGCCATAATCAATGGCTTAATTGGTCGATTCCGTGATTTTATCCCGACCATTGTTGAGTTTGGTCAGAGCGTTTATCAGAATTTCATAGGGACTATTACGCCGGCCGTCCATGCGGTGAGAGACTATTTCCAAGATATGTTTTCGAAAATCCGGGAATTTTGGGATGCGCACGGCTCACAAGTGATTGAAGCATTTTCCAACGGTGTCAACATCATGTGGGAGATTGTACAGGGCGCACTGCCAATGATTCAATTTATATTCGGGAACACATTCGATATCATCAAGACGATTGTATCCACGGCGTGGGGTGTTATCACATCTATATTTGATGGGGCGCTCGATGTCATCATGGGATTAGTTAAATGGTTCACAGGTATCTTTACTCTTGATTTTGAGTTAATGAAATCCGGAACAGAGCAGATATTCAGTGGCTTATTATCCACTGTAACGGGAATTCTATCCTCACTGCTTAGCGGTGCTTTAGAGATTGTTTCAAATCTCACAAGTCGAGTGGTTGAGTTATTTACTAACTTATGGAATCGTGGAACGGAAATTTTCGGCAATCTACGTTCATCCATCGTTAGTACTATTTCGGGTATGGTGTCTTCTGCTGTTGCGAATATCGTTGATATGTATAACCGTACGAGAGATAGGTTTAATCAGATACTGACAACTGGGCGGAATATTTTCACGAATCTGCGCAAGACGATATCTGATTTAGTCAGTCGGCTGGTCTCTAATGTGACTGGATTCTTCAGTGATTTACTCTCCAATGTTACAGATACAGCAAGTCGGATTTTGAGCAACGTAACTGACCGATTCACATCAATGCGAGATAACGCAGTCGACAGAGTGACCAATTTATTTAATTTGGTAACAAACTTTTTCTCTGATTTGTGGTCTGATGTGACGGGCGTTGTCACCAATTTAGCGTCAGATGTCAGTGATGCATTCGGCAATGCCAGAGATTGGGCGGTAGACGGTGCACAGTCACTATTTAATGGTGTAACTGACTTTATGAGCGAAACTTGGGAGTCCACTAAAGAGACATTTGACAATATGGTCACAGGCGCGAAAGAGTTACCTGGTCGAATTGGTGACGGTATCAAGTCGATGGCATCATCTGCCGTTGAGGGTGCGAAGTCCATGGGTAATTCAATCATGGGTACGCTTGACGATGTGCTTAACGGCGGTATTATTAGTGGTTTAAACAGCGTGTTAGATGCTTTAAATATTGGTGGCCTTGACCCGATTGATATCCCGACATTTTCCACAGGAACAATGGGGGGTGCAATATCAAAAGATATGCTCGGCATTGTTAATGACCGAGGACCCGGAAATGGTCGAGGTGGCGCTACACAAGAGATGATTGAGCGTAATGGTCGCTTCCTGTTACCGCAGGGCGACAATGTTCTGATGGGTCTCGAAAAAGGCGATAAGATTTATAACGGTCGTCAGACTCAGAGCATTATTGAGTCTAACCCGATGCCACACTTCAGTTCCGGTACAGTGCCGGACAGACCCGGACAGGATGCCCGTGTCGGTACAGAGAGTAAGAGCTTACTCGGGACATTGGGCGATGTTGTATCAAATGTATGGGATTATATTACTGACCCTAAAAAGGCATTTAACGCGATACTCGACACGATCACACCGGATTTTGCAGATGGCGGATTCCCCGGTCAATTCCTTAATGGCATGTGGGAGACGGTCAAAACAGGCGCACTTGACTTTTTAACTGGCATCTTTAAAGACAATGAAGGCGGCGATGTGGACGGCTCCATGATACTTGGGAAACCGGTTATGCAAACGTTCGGCCCGTATACCGGAAACATCGGATTTAATGGGGGTATGCACTACGGGGTGGATACTGCACACAAGTTTGACCCGGTGCTTTCTCCTGCCAATGGACGCGTGTCACGGATTTGGAATGATTACGGCGGAGGTAACTCCTTAGAGTTGACCAATGACCAGCATATATGGTGGTTCATGCACCTATCTAAAATTCTAAAAAGTGTGGGTGACATGGTTAAAACCGGTGACCACATTGCAACGTCCGGTAATTCCGGTAACTTTGTTGTTGGTTCCGGCCACTTGCATACGCAGGTACACCCGGCAAGTGCTGGCGCAGGTAACCATAACGCCATTGACCCGATGCCAATTTTGAAAGGTCATGAAAACGGCGGATTATTAACCGGAGAAGGCTTATTTATGGGTGCCGAGGGCAACAAAGAAGAAGTGGTTATCCCACTTGAAAACCCATCTAACGCCATTAAATTGATGCACTATGTCGCAAGTAAATTGTCTGGAACGAGTAAGCAGACATCACAATTACCGAATGTGACTGCACCCGGTAATGATAATAGTGCACTGGAAGAAAAAATGGATAAAATGATTGAATTACTCACAATGATGTTTGATAAAGAGTGGGTGATGGAGATGGATAAAAAACAGGTTGCTAAAGCGACTTTTGAAGAAATGGAAGGACGTATGAAGTATAAAGAACGCCGTTCCAACAGATTTAATAGAGGGGGATAACAATGAGCGTTAAAAAACTGGAAATCAACGGACAAACGTTGGATAACCTTTATGTTAGCGGGGATTTTGTTATCCCTGCTTTTAATTTGGAGACAGAGACGGATACAGTTGCCGGTCGGCAAGGGTCGATTAAACGGCGCAGAAAACTAAATGAATATAATTTCGAATTAGAACTTGTTTATCGTAACCGCACTGAAGAAAAAACAGCGAAAGAAATATCTGACGAAGTGATTAACTTTATCAATCATGGAGACAACGAGGCAAGAATAAGAATTACATCCGAAGATTGGCACTGGTACGGATATATTGACGGCCCTGTTGATGTACCGCATGACACATTGGCATATGCAGAATTTAGCGTAAATATTAAGTTGACGAATCCGTATAAATACTCTGCCGCCACCTACAATAACACAGCCATATCTGATGTTGTGGATGTCGTCAACGAAGGCACTGCGCCGACAGATATTACAGTGGAAGCGAGAGCCTTAGACGATAGCACTAGCTTTATGATAACTAAAGGTGATTCAGATTATTTTATGGTTGGTGAACCCGAAGACACGGAAAAGGAAAGCAAGGATCTAACCCCTTATCGTTATAATGATGAATTTAATCAAGGGTCACTTGTCGGCTGGCAGTACACTATGGGCGACCACAATTACGGTGACGCTTTGGACGGTGGAGACGCCGCAGGCGGTCAATTTTCCTTTAATGATAACTCCATCATGGTGACTGAGTGGGGGAGAAATCCGGAAACCAATTGGCACGGCGCTTCTATTCAAAAGTCTATCGGCACATCATTACAGGATTTTAGCTTGATGTTTAAGATTGGTGTGCGGCAGTCGGGGACAGATGGCCCAGGCAAGTCATTTACGTATCTCTATGACGAAGACAATAATTTAGTCTTTTCCATTGGATATGCGAATACAGCAGTCGGCGGAAACATGGGTGCAGTCGTTGTTAATGGGTATAACGTTTACGGTGAGTGGACGCGGCTTTATACAAGGCATACCCGGAATCAAGATAAGCGACTGGATGACATGGCGGTCTTTATGGAGATTGAGCGTGTGGGTAACAAAATTAAAATAACGTCCTATAAGTACGATGAACATGGCGACCCGCAACGGCGTAACCCATTGGATAGAAATACAGAAACGTATACGGATGCCGGGGAGCATTACCAGCGCCGTGTCAGATTGTCGCATATCTACAGTGCAAAACATGCGCGGTATGACAATTTTCAACGGCATTTTATTCTAGGTATTTATATACAGGAGATTCTAGATGATGACGCGATTCCGATTTTAATTAAAGCCGGTGACATGATTTATATTGATACTGAAAAAAGTTATGTCGCCATAAACGAGGAACCGCGCACTGATGTGAAAGACTTTGGATCAAATTACTTTAAAGTCAACAAAGGCTTAACCACATTACTCATTGAGCCGCAAGGTATTTTTGACACAACAGTCCGCTGGCATGACAGATATATGTAGGGAGGTGACAACAATTGATAAAAATCATAGATAATCGAACGGACGCGGTGTTAAATGATATTCCTTTAGATGGTGACATCATTGAGGGCACACATGTGGAAGATGCGGAATCGAAAGAAGAAACGCTGGACTTTACTGTCATTAGTGATTACGAGGGATTGAAAGAGCGTAACCGACTCTTAATCCAAGATGATGATGACAACTGGCGGGAATTTGTCATTGAGAATATCGACAGTGTCGATGAAGAACGTGAGATATACGCTAATGCTTCATACATGGAGGATTTGGACACTGCCCGACCGATTGCCCCCGCAAGGCATGAACAGCTTACAGTGGCAGAGTATATTGATTTGGCATGTATCGGCACAGAATGGGAACGCGGTACCGTTGAATATGGAGGGACTCGTACGATTAGTTGGACGGGTTATAACACCCCTTATGAGTTATTGCGGATACTGGAAACCCGTTTTGATATGTCACTTAGATTCAGAATTGAAGTTGACTACAATAAAGTTGAACATCGTTATATAGATATGGTGCATATTAATCATCTGTATAAAGGTAAAGAGATTGTTCGCGGTAAAGATTTAGTTGAATTTAGTCGGTCTATTAATACTGAAGACATGGCAACAGCCTTAATCTGTTTAGGCCCCGAGCCTAACAATGAGAATTTAGAAGAAGACGAAGAGCCGCAAGAACGTATCATTGAAATTGTTTATGACGATGAAGCCAATGACTTGTATAATAAGCCCGGCCATTACATGTGGCGCATCTATGAGCCTTCAACGGAGAATGAGGACATGACAGCGGAACGGTTGCGGACATTAGGCCGTACAGAACTCAATAAGCGTAAAGAGCCAAAAATTGACTATGACATTACTGCGATAAATTTAGAGCATCTATACGGCCATGAGAAAGTGCGTAAGTATGACAAGGTCAGAATCAAAGATGAAGAACTGGATGTCTTTGCAGATGCCAATACCAAACGGATTACCCGGAATATTCTTGATAAGACGGACCGAAATTATACGTTTGGTGATATTACTGAGTATGAGTCTGATGATTTAAGAGCGTACTTTGACAGTTTACTGGCTGGCTTACGTAATCGCCTTGATGAAGCGGTTAGAAATAGTGATAACATCCGGCAAGAAATTGAAGATGAACTGGAAGATTACGAACGGAAAGTTGAGAAGTCAGACGAACCGCCGGAGAATCCCGAAGAAGGAGACTTATGGTTAGACACTTCCGGAAACACTGGCGTGCTTTATAGATATGAAGATGGTGAGTGGGTAAAATCATCACCAAGTGAAGCCGAAGAAGTCGGGGCGATTACCCGTGAAGCGGCCATGTATTTATCGCTTATGGATACTTTAGAGGTATTACAAGTTCAGTACATGGATTTTCAGTACGAAACTTATGTTTTATTAGATAGTGAATACCTTGTGGATGATAATATCAGAGATAATTTAGCGTCACAGTTAAGTATTGTAGATGGCATTTTCAATGACATCCAAAATGAAATGGGGGACATGACCGAAGATACAGCCACTATTGGCCGGCTGGTTGATGTCCAGCGGTTAGTTGTTGACTTCCGAAATGAAATTCATTATCTGAATGTGTATATGAAAATAGCGCAACATGCAATTGATGAATACTTGAAATTACTTCAAAGTCAGTATTCTGATGAAAAATACGAAGAAGCACTGGAAGAGATTGCTGATCGTATAGATGGACTGGAAGTTGAAAATGGGCGACTGGTTGGCGATATTAACGTCCGTGAGCAGATTGATGAAGTTGTATCAGAAGTAACAGACGATTTAATCAGAGATTTTGTCAGCTATGGTGAATATCAAACGGATATGGCAGGCGTAGTAGCTGATTTAAATCATGCTGAATCCGAACGTGAACAGATGGCAAACGAAATCAATCAACGTGTAACCAGTACTCAAATGACTCAAGCAATCGATGACATTGAATTTGGCGGCAGAAACTTAATCCCATACTCTGATTTTAGAAAGCAGGGTAATATTGATAACTGGATTTTTTATGGAAGTGCTTCTCAATCATGGGATTCTTTCATATTAATACAAAGAGAAGGGGCCAGTTTCCTGGGCGCGAGAAGCCGGGATACCATTCAAATGGTTGAAGGTGAAACTTATACTGTCAGCTTTTTAGGTGCACATAATAATGGTGTTGAATCATTCGACAGAATTTATATTATGAATGAAGAAAACGGCAATAATCATAATATCAGTCAGAGTGGCATTGGATATAAACAAATTAACATCCCGTTTGATGTTGGATATGAATTTGATTATGGACTATATTATTATACTTTTGTTGCACGATTCACAGGCACAGCATCCGTATTAATTACCGCACATCAGGAAGGTAATGCATGGTTAAGAATCTCAGAGCCACAACTGGAGTTTGGTAATAAAATAACCCGTTGGTCTCCGAATCCGGATGATATCGATGCGACTTTTGAAGACCATGACGACAGAATTATCACCAATGAAACAAACATCAATCAATTGGATAATGAAATCTCACTCAAAGCAGAATTCCAAGACATTAATAAATCGTTGGAAACATTGGATTATGCACTTTCTGAATTGACTTTAAACGCCCGCAGCGGTTTGGACTTTATCTATGACAGTAACGGCATGATTGAAAATTATTCAGTCGGTCCAGATGGCATAATTTTTGACGGTAGTAAAGTCAGGTTCAATGCGACCGATAGCATAATGTTACAAATTGATGATGCACACGGTCGTGCAGATGATGCCTATACACGTGCGGGTACAGGTATTACCCGCGCAAATAATGCGCAAAGTTCATACGATAATATGAATGTCGGCGGAGATAATTTACTACCTAAAAGTAATCTGCCGGATGACCTCAATGAGTGGGATACTCGTTATAGTCATGGCGATGCTACTATTTCAGCGTCCGGAAGTTATCCCGGCTGGGTATGGGTGAATGTCGGTAATAATAGTCTGTCATCGACTGCTTTTGTTATCTCCACACCCGAAATGGAACTAACACAAGGTGAAGAGGTTGTAATTAGTTTTAAAGCAATGGATTTCAGAAACGTTCATGACGACATGCGATATATGGCATGGATTCCGGCAGACAGTAATAATCAAACCATTGCGACACCACCCAAAAAAATAAAAGTCGGCACAGTATCCGGAAATGATGTATTTCATTATGAAGTGACTACCACACCTAATTTTAGTGGTAGAGCTTATTTTATTATCGGTACTCGAATTATTAATACAGGTTCAGCGGCGCGTTTTTATATTAAAGACCCTGTTGTCCAAAAGGGTAACATTGCAGGTGGTTGGCGACCGTCTAGTCACGATCAGGTCTATAAAGACCGCATACGGACGGAAATTAATCTGTCTAATGACACGGCTTTAATTGCCGCTGAAAACATTGACCTTGTCGGAGACGTCAACATTGAGAACGGTCAGACCCGTATTACTGATTTAGATTTTGACAGAGCCATAGCAGTCGGCGGTTCCGGTGGTTCGACACTCAAATTACAGAATGATGAAATTGAGTTGCGGGGTAATTACACGCGGACATGGCGGGGTATTACTGAGACCCATGATGTATTTACTCGCTTTAGAAATGGTCACATGAGAATGAGAAATAATCCGTTAGACCGGTCTCTTTACTACACTGACAATGGTATATCCACACAAATTGACGGTGATGGTTCGACCGGTGAGATAGGCCCTGCCTCCGGTATCTTGCAGTTTTTCGACAATGAATATTCAACGGCTAACGGTGTGACGCTTGAAAGTGGTAATGGCGTTGTGGCCCTACGCTCAAACAACAACCGTGTCGTACTGGATAGTTACTTTACGGCTAATATTGAATCCAGTCAGTCATCTGTTTACGTGAGACCGATGCGGGACAGTCGTGTCGGTGTGAACGAATTCTTATTCAGAATTAAAGATAATGAAACGGCTGTCGCAACATCCGGCTGGTTATCTTACGGCGAAAATGATGTGAGAGGGTCTGGTATCCGTTTTAGTAAATCCGGCACACCAACCATTTATGCGACTAATTACAACGGTGATTATGGTACGGGTCTATTCCACGGTGAGGCGTTTATGGGTGAGTTACGACCGAGGGGTGACTACAACTATTTAAGAGCCGAACGTACGCGGTTTGTACAGCCCGGTAGTAGTACAACAAATTATGCGGATGTACAGTTTGCTGATGGACAAGCGAACTCTTTAAGAGTAAATACCATCAACAACTTATATCTAGGCGCATCCACTGGTGAGGTCAGAGTCACAAATAATAACTTGTACAACGGTGGAAACACGGGATATCGACCGATAAGAGTGGGGACTGTTCATACTGAATTCAGTATGCTGGTGGCTTCACACTCAGGCGGTAATTCTTATATCGGCGTAGCAGGTGGAGAACTTAGAATCACCAATAACAATGGGTACAACGGCGGTAATACAACTTATCGTAGTATCCGTTTTGATGAATGGACGGCAATGTCTTCTGAAAAGTATAAACATGATATCTCTAAATGGGACTATGATGTATTAGAAGTATTCAGAGAAGAGCTTCAAATGTACCGTTACAAAAAGAATGGTGATAGCGATTCAGAGTTTGATAAATACCGCCACGGAGTTATTTTAGAAAGAGAAATACCATCTGAATGGATAAATGCAGATGGATACAATGGCAATGAAGCAATTGCGTGGATGATGAGAGGTATTCAACAACTTTCTTTCCATGATGTTGAAAAAGATCAAGAAATACAGTCCCTGAAAGATAAAAATAACGACCTTGAAAATAGATTATCAAAATTAGAGGAGATGCTTTTAAATGACTAATGAAACCATTCAACAACAACCACCATATGACGTGAATGTTTTAATCAATGAACTTGCAAACCGTAACACACAACTGGCAGTTGAAAATGCAGAATTGAGAGCAATCATCAAAAAATTAGATTCAGAACAAGAGTCGGCTGAATAGGTCGGCTCTTTAATATTATTTGGAGGTAATTAATTATGGATATTAGAACAACGGAAACACAGTATTACGTTAGTCGGGTGCATACCGAAAATGGACGCATTGAGTGCCTACAGGATGATGGCAGAGAGCTGTACAGACCAACGCCTAACAAAAGTGGTGCAACGAGATATTCAGACCGTCAGAAAGTCGGACGTATTGTAAATTATTTAAATGGTGACGCAGAAGCAAAAGGTGGCAACTATGAATATTTTATGGTGCAATCCGTGGATGACGAACGTCTATTTATCGACAACCTTTCTGAAGAAGCGAAAGCACATTTTGACACTGGTGAGGAAGATAGCGAAGACGAATCAGACAATGAAGACGAAGAAGAGGACGAGGAATAATTTCTTGTCCTTTTTTATATGTAGAAAGTAGGTGACGTATGACAGATATTGAAGAGCAACTCCAAAAGCATAAGTCTAAAGGCAAGGCCATCATTGACTACGAAAAACTACGCTGGTTAGTGTGGCCGCTTGCTATAGCGACACTTGTGTATGGGACGCAACTATTTATCTATCCGGGCATCCTCGAATACTACGCAGTATATGAGTATGTGAGTGAATTTTTTAATCCCGTCTTTGCATCACTCACCTTTATTGTACTGTCTATCTTTTTGATTGGTGGCTATCTAATTAATGCCAGGCCAGTTTTATTGATATCGACCACACTGCTTACGTTGATGTGGTTAATATTCGGCATATCCTTTTTTCTGAGTCAACCGCCTAATGCGATATGGATTTTTAGTGGCTTCATGGTATATCACTTCTTATCAATGCTTAAGAGGATATAAATTATGAATGAACTTTTAATCGGTGTGATTGGTGCTGTAGTCGGTGGTGTCTTTGGTGCATTGAATAAAACCATTGAGCGTAAGCCAAAGGAACAGGAAGCCAATGTACGAGGGATTGAAGCCGCTATGGATGGCATGGAGCGGGTGGCTAAACATGCAGAAAATCAAAAGGATAGGGCTTTGCAGGAAAAAGAGAGAGTGGCCGAGGATAGAGACAGAACGATTGAGCGTAACACGAATCTAGCGAAAGAAAATAAAGCCATCAGAGAAAAGTTATATGAATGCGAACGGCGTATTAAAGAACTTGAAGACTATGTAACGGAATTAAAGGGAGGTGACCAGTAATGAATAAAGCAATCGTAAAACTTGTTGTTCTAGCCATTTTATTTGTTAATCAGATTCTAATCGTATTTGGCTTTGAGCCGCTTCCATTTGATGAAGAGCAAATTTATGAATTTGTTTCCACAGTGCTATTCGGTGCAATGTCATTATATACACTGTATTTCAACAACGACTTCACACCGGAAGCTAGGGAAGGTACAGAACATACAAGACAGCAGAAAGCCGCTAGAAAAGGCGGTGGCGGTAAGCCACAGTAATTTTATATAGGCATCTACCAATGGTAGGTGTCTTTTTTAAGGAGTTGAATCAATGGAAACTGCATTAGATTATTTAACCGAAAAACATGACTGGCAGATTAGTTCTGACCCAAGAACGTATGATGACTATCCAAATATTATCGGCTTGAGAAATTATACAGAAAACGGCATCAACTATGATGAAGACTGCGGTGGCTACCATCGTGCACATGATTTATTTAATCGTCAGACAGATAATGTACCCGCTGTAACACATGGTACTGTCATCCGTGCAACAAAGCACGGGAGTTTTGGCGGTGAAGTCTTAATTGAGGATTACAACGGCTATAAATGGATTTATGGTCACTTAGTCCGTAACAGCATCAAACTTAAAGCAGGCGATAAAGTTCGTCAGGGCGATGTTGTCGGGCTACAAGGTAACTCAAATTATTACGATGAGCCAATGTCTAAACATCTGCATTTACAACTATTACCGCCGGGTGCAAGTACAGAATTAGGCACAAAATGGTACTGCCCCGGATTGCAGATTGACAGATACAACATTAATAACGGTGACTATGATCCCGTCAAACCAAAGAGGAGTGTTACAGTGAACAGTTTTATGGATTTACCGCAATTTGTAGATAAAAGAGGTCAACTGACAGAACATAGCATATATGCGGCACCGAAACGACAAACACCTTTGCGTGATTGTGAGCGTGCCATTCACCACAGTTTGACTCTGAAGCATCTAGCAGGCAGTACACCAGAGGCGTACTCAAATTATCACGTTAATAACCTTGATTGGCCGTGTATCGGCTATGGTATTACAATTACGCCGAATCGTGTGATAGACACACCAAATGGACCGCGTGCAGAATTGAGTCTGAACGTTAATCTTGACCTGGTGACTTACCACGTGGGTAATGCCAATGATTTAGCGATTGGTATTGTTATCGGCGGTGACTATCGTACGGATGTATTAGACGAGCCGACAATGGCGACTTACTACGAACTTATGAAGGCATTGGATAACGAAGGTATTGCGATGGGTGGCGTATATCCACATAGCGCATATCCGGGCTATGACTGGAAGCAGTGCAGTGTGTTTGACCCGGAATATGCCTATGAAAATGGTAAAAAGGCAGTCGGTGGCACACAGAACGCGCCGAAACCGGAACCAGTGCCGGACACGTATGTTATTCAGCAGGGCGATACGCTTTATAGTATTGCTCACAGCGAGGATTTTACTGCGGAAGATTTAGCGGCATGGAATGGTATCGAAGACCCGAGACATATACAAATCGGGCAGGAAATCACCATTAAAGGCGCGAAAGGACAAGGTGGTGACAAACAGACCCCTTACACCGTTGGCGACTGGAAAACGAACCAACACGATGTGCAGTACATTGAAGCGGGCGGTACATTTACAGTCGGCAGTGAACCGATTATGAGCCGTTCCGTTGGTCCGCATATCATGAAAGACAATGAAGCCGGTCTGTGCCACCCAGGGTATGAAATTGAATACACTTATCTACTCAGAAGTCCGTCTGATGGTGGTTATCTCTTTATTGAGTATGAGCAAAACGGTGGCGTATACTGGTTGCCGACTCGAACATGGGACCCAGTGACCGGAGACGTTGGAGACAGATGGGGCGACTTTAGTTAAAAACAAAATAATATAATATGTGATACACTCACAGTTTTACACGAGCCTGTCAGTAGGGAGAACCTGGCAGGCTTATTTTTTTACTTTACAAATAGAACGCATGTTCGTATAATGAGTTTCAAGAGGTGCTGGGGAATGGGCTATAACGAAACGATAAAATACATAAATGACCTTGTGGTTATCCGCTACAGGATAAAACTATCAGAACATTATTTAGTGGGCGTAGTGGAGCATGTGGATGATGATTACCTAATCATGAATGTAAACAGCGACCACTTTAAAATTTCTTTAGACCATGTATACGATATTTTTAAATATAATTATTATGAGGTGATGTTAAATGACGCAGGTACTTAATCACTTTGACTCTCAACGACTATACAATGATGTAAAGCGGCATGTATTAATGGGGCCGCAGACAGGAGACAGTCCGATATGGTATTCACGTAATTCAATAAGAGTCACTGACTATTCATTACATGACCCAAAAAGTTTATTTTACCAGCAGACGACTATACGGGAATTACTGAAGATAATTAGAGAAGACAGAGAAAAGAGGAATAAATAAACCAGCCATTTAAGGGCTGGTCTTTTTTCTGCTGAATCTCATACACAAAACGGTTAAATTTCGAATGGTCATATATACATCATCATCCGCCTGTTCACCTTCTTTGTAACAGATTTCAACAATATTACCGTCCTCTGTGGTCTCCCAGCCATTTTTATCAAGCGGCAGTGTTTCAGTCCAAGTTTCAAATTTTTCTATATCAAAGAAAATCTTTGCCTGTTCACGCCATCTGTTAAAGTCTCCCACAGCTTTTTTAACACCCTTAATTTTCACTCCTTTAGTGTCATTATCAGAATGAACCTCATACATTTTTTGAAGCTTCAGAGCGGTTCTCACTGTCATGTTCTCAATTTCCTTTTTACCACTTCTGTACGGATAGATCACCCCTTTACTAATACCTGTGAAGTCCGTTATATAGTCGTAGGGGATTTGTCTATCCTCAATGATTGCTTTTACTTTTTCTAAATCCAGTATCATTTGAAATCACTCCTTCTTTTTATTTTTTATTATCATCCATACCAATAAAGCAATTAAGAGCACGTTTACAATAATGATGTAGTTCATTTGATAAACCTCCTTAATTATCATAAGATAATAACAAGGGAATGGCCATTCCCTTGTTATATGTTGCTTAATACTCTTCGTAATCGTCATCAGTAGAATTTGACTTTAACGTTTTGTAAGCAACGATAGCAGTGATGATTGAAGCGATACTTGTCAGTAAGGCGGATATCGCTTCAATTACTTTAAAAAGATTTTCCAAATGAGCACCTCCCTCTTATTTGTTAATTTAATTATATCGTACTTTATATAGTACGTCAACAATATATGTAAAGTTTATTTGTGAAATGTTATAATAGAAAAAGTGATGCAATTGCTCCAACAACTGCATCACCGTTTTAACCTGTCGGGCGCTTACTTTAATTAGTAAGTGCCTTTTATATTGCGTATACGTCTCTTTCAGTTACTTTGTTAAATTCGTATCTGCCTTCGTTGAATGCGTCCGCTTGTGCAAAGTAGAAATGATGTCCTGTGTTTGTCTCGACTTGATAAAAGACTGCATTTACTTCTTGAACACTTCCGATAAATTCAAATGGTTGTTTTTCTTCTTCCAGGTATTCGTTGTATTCTTCCAAGTCATCATGTTTACATTCTTCGTTGATTCTGTCCGCTTTCAATCTGTTTTCTAATGTTCTAATTAACTGATCTTTAATATTCATTGTCCCATCTCCTTTTATAATCCTAATGGTGCGCCCCATTGGCATTCGCCGAGGTGTACCACTTCTTCTTTTATTCCGTATTTGTCTGCGATTTCTTCAATTTCGATTAATCCTGTTTGGCATCTGTCAACGTTGTAGAAAGCCATTTCTCTTTCAGCTTCGTTCTCTGACATGTCAATGATGTCGTTGTTTTCCATTCTCTTTGTCAGTAACTTTGCGTATGTGTCAATTAGTTGTTGTTTCATTTCCTTCATCTCCTTAACTTGTTAATACAATTATAACGTACTATATAAAGTACGTCAATAGGTTGTCGTAAATTAAATCATAAAAAAATCACCCTCGAAAGGGTGACATTAATTAATCTCTGAATGCTGGATGTAAGAACCAGAAATCAGATAGACTCTCTAAATTATTTTGTACGATATGGTCATTTTCCGGATTAATTTCTTTAATGGTTTCATCACTAAATTCAGTGATTAGAACATCATCTATGGACTCATTACCGGATTGGTCGACTAAATCGGCTTGATAAGTCATTGTAACGATATTATATTCAAAATCGTAATTGTGTAAGTCAGATATAAAACTTGTGATTTCTCTTTCCATCGTACTGACTGCCGTGCCAGTTGTTAACTGGTCGCCTAAATAGGTTTCCACATCAACATTGATGCCTGAGTCTGTCTCTTCGATGATTAGTTCTTCCAG
This sequence comes from Listronotus oregonensis, assembly GCA_019359885.1. Classification (NCBI taxonomy): domain Eukaryota; kingdom Metazoa; phylum Arthropoda; class Insecta; order Coleoptera; family Curculionidae; genus Listronotus; species Listronotus oregonensis. Next base: position 985 of record JAHBCN010005888.1, on the reverse strand, counting down.
TCCATCGCCAAACACATTTTCCGCAGAGCGTTCAATCATTTCATCAACTGACATATCATCATAATTAATCGCTTCGGTGTTGTGTCCGACATCTGCACCGCTACCGCTAACAAAAAAGTCTGCTGCCTCTTCAAATGTATCATCGGATAAATCATCTGCATTTATTATTTCTTCTGCTTGTTCCGGATTGAAACGAGTATATACATTTCTTTCTGCATCTTCCACATCATCATTATCCGTGCGTAATATCTCAAATACTAGGAAATCATAATCAAGATTTTCATCTTGGATAACCTCTGTAAGCTCTTGTATTCTATCTAAATTATTAGACCCGAGCAATCCACCGTGATGATCTAATGTGATGCGATAATGATTCTCTCCGTCTGCTGTAAACACTTGTATATCTTCTTCAGTGCCGTATGTGTATTCCCCTTCAATTGCTTCGATACTGATGATATAATCTTCTGTTTCAGATAAATCTGTAACACTTGCATTTGTTTCTTCTTGTGGCTCTTCCTCAACTTCCGGCTCATCTTCTTCAGTAACTGGCTCCTCTGTGGATTCTTCGTCCGTAGATTCCTCCTCCGTAGATTCCTCCTCCGTAGATTCCTCCTCCGTAGATTCCTCTGCTACTTCTTCGGTGTCCTCTTCATCTGCAATTGATTCTTCATCATCATCGGTGATTATACCAATGGCAACAAATCCAAAAAATACAGAGACGATGATTTTCACGGGTTTATTCCAAGATGTAAACATCCACATCAAGACTAACCCGACCGGGAAAAATATAATTAATGTTAAAACGATAAACCATGTCTTTTGGTAAATCGGTATTTTCTGCTCTTCCATAAAACTTCCTCCTAATAGTATATATTCTAAATCTACCAATAATAGGTATCGTTGACAATAGGAGTCGCAAGATGGTCACAAAATTATTTTGGTCACATACAGGTCACAATAGTACTGATATGATTGATATTAAAGA
>JAHBCN010005887.1:0-52234 GCA_019359885.1 Listronotus oregonensis | reverse complement strand
TTCGAATTTTTTTGCTTTGTGTGATTTTTTTTTGTGGTTGCAGAATTTTTTTGGATTGAAAAAAATCTTCTTATTTTAGTCATTAGTGTTTATTAAATTGTGACTATAGTTTTGTGTTTATTGTTTGTTACTTATAATATCAACAAAATGACTGGGTTGTATGGTTTTGTCTTGCAACGAAGGGAAAATACCCGGCATTTTTTTTTTTGGGTGTATTTTTATTTTTAAATTAGGTGCTTCTTAGAACAACGTTAGGTAACCGAATAAATAATAATTTTAAAATAATGAATAATAAAAAATGAAAATTTCATATTGCTGGAAAAGTAAGGCAATCTTAACTATCTTTTGGATGATTTCCACAATTTTTTTATTTCTGGGATTATTAAAAAAAAAAGGGTTTTAAATTTAGGTACTGTTTTTTTCATTTAATAATTTATACATTCAAAAACTCAAAATTATTAATTACTGGGCGAAGGCAAATTTTAATATATACAGGTCCTCTAATTAAATGATAGAAAGTACAATTTTATGTTAAAGTTGCTTTTTGCTTTTTCTGTATTTTTTTAAAAAAGAAATTAGATTTTTTTTTTTTTTAAACTTACATTATCAACTTTTTAAGTTCGACATACTGTAAACACATAATATTTAACGGATACTGTTACAATGGATACCATCCAAAGGTAACAAACATTTTTAACCACTGTTATTCTGTCTCATGAATGTTTGTTATTAGTGCAAAGTATATCCTAAAAAGCAGTTATAAAAATTTTCTTTTGATGTACAACCGAATCTTGGATTAGATTAAACTCATTTACACTATCTTCCCTTCTTTATCACAAAATTTGATAAGTAAATGAAACTATCATACAAGTTCGAAATTTATTTTAAAAAATCGGGTTTTTGTGTATTTCGATTTTTGGTAAAAATACAAAACTCCCAAAAATATCCCTTTTAAATAGAAGGCTGTAAAAATGGCGCCATATATTCTTTCCATATTATATTAGATGATATAAAACCCAATATTACACAATAATTTTAAATATTTTATGGTAGTATCGTTTAATAACCAACAATTTTGAACAAAAATAATGGAAATAGTAAATGCTTCAATTTGACATTTGATGATGGCAACTTTATAGATATAACAAAAATTATGAGTCCCCTGAACTATATTCATTGCGCAAACTCCGCGGGGCTAATCCCCCTATTCCCGCTGCCCTGCGCCTGGACAATTCTGTTATACAGTATTGGGCTTCCATACACCTTTAAACTTCCTTGGATGAAACTCATTGAAAAAGGAAGAGAATATAACAAAAATAAAAGGAAAAATAATTTACAGGCGATCTTAGGTCGGGAAGTGGAAGGGGTAAGTTTTTAAGGGTAAAAAACGATTTATTTCGACAAAACTACCAGTCCTATGACAAAAACTTAAATAGCAAAGTTGTAGGTAGTAAAAAGATCTACAACTTTTTTATTCACACTTTCATCACATAACCTCAAAATTTATGTGAAAAATTCAAATAACCAAGTTTTTGGTTTTTTATTTTTATCTTTTACAAATTTTTTTCACGAAATTAGGTTAAAACTTACCTTTTTATGTCCCAAACTCTCTGTAATTTTTTTGATTTAAAATATTTATTTTTCATCTTATTTTGACCTAATATCGAAAAAGCACCCTAATTTTTAATTGAAAATTCTCGTGCTTTCTGTTGGTGTAAAACATTTATACATTACTATGGTAAATGTTCTCAGAAAATTCAAACAAAAACAAAAAAACTCAAATCCCATTTTTTTTAATCATTATGTACAATTTTGAGCTATTTATTAAAATTTACCTTTTCACTCAAAAAACGCAAGATTTCATGTTACATTGATAAACAAAAAATTGTTAAGTTGAATTTTTGTTACCACAAAAACGTTTGTGAACCTGATTTGCAAAAAAGGTGTAAAACCAGGATCCGTGTTTTTATATGGGGTGTCACGGAACATTTGGTGTCGGGGAACGAGGACCTACAAGAAAGCGAAAGTGAATAAGAATATTTGAATTCCTGTTGAGACCAGACAGCAAACAGCAACTATGGAAGAATTAACTGCACTGATGAAGCAAATGATGGCCAGCCAAGAAGATTTGAAGAAAGAAATGAAGACCAGTCAAGATTCCATGAAAGAAGACCTAAAAGAAGAAATAAAGACCAGCCAAGAATCCATGAAATAAGACCTAAAAAAGAAATGAAGACCAATCAAGAGGAAAATGAAGAAAATCAAGCAGAAACAAGACAACAGATCGAAAAAATTAAAAAAAATTAAAAAAAGCCGAGGAGAAATAAAACAAGAGCTTAAAGAAAAGATGGTGAAAATTCGAGGACACCTAAAAGGAGAATTTTAACAAAGTCAAGATGAGCTGAGGAAACAAATGCCATTTGAATTAAAACTTACTAAGGAAGATGTTAAAGATAGATACAAGAAATACAACAATCGGTTGAAGACAAAGTTTATCAGATTAAAAATATAGCTGGTACAGGTGTTGTTTCAGAATGTGGTACCACAGTAACGGTTATGAAACCACCCACTTTTGATGGCAAGGTACCCTGGGTTACGTATCTTCGACAATTTGAAGCTGCCGCCAATGGAAATAATTGGAGTTCACCAGTACATAATGAATAAAAAAAATCGGATTCGAGTTTTTTTCGTTTTTTTGCATTTTCTGAGAACATTTACCATCTATCTATCTATCTATCTATCTATCTATCTATTGTAGCACGGTGAGTTCCGTTGCTGGGGCCCTGAGCACTAAGGCCTAAGCTCATTATGCTCTACACCAACCCTTAAGCATACACAGGTTCCGTCACCCTGTACTGTCCCTTACGTATGCATTCCTTTTACACTAATACGGTGCGTTTTGCTTACTAGAGCCCCAATTTCCTCACTGGTTATGCGAGTCCCGTTAGTTGTAGAAATCTCATGTCATTTAGGTCCGGCCATGCCGTACCTAGACATTTCCCCCTGATGTACCCTAGTGCTGGGCAATCTCTAAGTACATGTATGGCGTCCTCTCTTCCCTCTCCACACCATCTACATGTCTCGCTTTTTCCTATCTTGTTGAGATAGTGTCTGTTTCTACAATGACCTGTCAGTATGCCGGTCAGGTTTCTCATTTGCACCCTATTGAAGTCCTTTATGTTCATCGGTAGGTCCTTCCATAGTTCTTCCATTTACCATAGTAATGTATATTTTTTTTACACCATCAGAAAGTACATATTTCAACGAACAAAAAGCCCACCGACTTTTTTAAAAAAGCGGATATTTTGACACGAGAATTTTCGATTGAAAATAAGGGTGCTTTTTTGATATTAAGTCAAAATAAGGTAAAAAAATAAATATTTTTAGTGATTATTTCCTTCCTACAAATATTGACCAATCGCTATCAAGAATTGGTATGTCAAATATAAATTTTAAGTGGAAAAATTACTTAACAACTGTCAACTTAGCTGTCAGCAGTTTTTCCGGAAAAAAAATTGAAAATATTTCATGCAAGTTTGGCAAGTTGCCTTGTAAAAATAAACTTGATGGTTTCTATGCTGTGTTGCTATGTACCGTTACCAACAACAAAGATCACAAACGACGCTTACGAATTTATTAATTTATCAACTGAAACTCAAAATGAATCGGTTTTGAAATGTTTCCGAAAGTAAAATTAATGCGGCTGTTGAAAATAGTGTTCCACTAAATACTCAGAAAACTCACACATCGATCTGGAAGCAATTTATGGAATTTTGCCAAGCAAAAAATTACAAATTACTTTAGACAACAACTACAGGCGAGCTAAATTTAATCCTCAAGGACTCGGCATGGAACATGCGTAAAGCTTATGGGGAAGACTACAAAGAACTGTGTGTAAAAGTAATGTGGAATATCGTTGTCAAAAAACTGCAGGAAAAATATTTTAAAATATATCGTGTTCGACCCATTTCACGACATTACCTTTAAGCCAGCTAGAGACGCTCGAAATGCGAAAAGGAGAAGTCTCCAGAAACATAAAGAAAAAAGGAAAAAAAAGTTCAGTTCTTTAAATATGGACGACTACTACAAGATGGTGCCCTTATGGGATGGAAACCCCAACCGGGTTGCGGGCGTAAATTTTACTTTATTGCAGCAGTTGAGCTTGCTTGGAGGGGCGGAGAAGCGGCTCGTTGCTTAACAGAACATTTTAAAGAAGAAATTAATAATTATGGCATCAAAACAGGTGAGATATCGTTTTTTTAATTTTGCAACAAAAACCCTTAAATGTTTATTGTAACTTGGCAGAAAAACGCTTATATCAAAACAAAAAGGCCATACTTTTTATCTTGGCGTAAAATCTGTTTTCGCAATTTTTTAATGTCTTTTTTGCAATACCTTGTATAAATCACGTTTTGCCATTTTTAGCATCCAAAATTTGCTAGCTGTATATTTTGTAAAAAAATCAAAAACGATATATAACCAATAAAATTCTTTTGCTTTTCAAAAAAAATTAAAAGTTACATACATCTACTTTAAAATCACACTACAAAATATATTTTTACATTTAAGTCACATTATGTATCCCTTGTTTCAGGAAGGATCGAGTATAATACAGTCTTCAGCAAAACTGCACAAAGGGGTGCAAAAAATCTGTGCGATAGCAAGTGGCTTGTTCCTAATTCAAAAAACCCAAAACCCTGAGTTTTGTCCGGTACGTTTATACAAATCCCTGTTAAACAAACGAACGTCTAAAATAACACCAAATAGATTGTTTTTGACACCAAATTCAGCATGGCAATCCAATCGTAGCACTGGATGGTTTAAAAACATTCCTGTTGGAAAAAATAAACTGTTAAAATGGACAAAAGACGCAGCCCAAAAAACAGGTATGAACACGACAGAAGTTACAATATCTAACCATTCTATGCGATCAACTGCTGTTACTAAACTGGCAAAGGCCGGTGTAGGCGAGCAGCATTCTAAAGTTGCGTCTATCCAACCGTATCTACAAATGGACAGTCAACATCATTCAAATATCATCACTGCCTTAAGAACCGTCCAAAATAATGTACCATCTACAAGCTCCGAAGCTCCCTTGGAAAGACAGAAAATAGACACTTCTTCGAGCCAACACCATCAATCGTTTGACACTCCTCACAGCAACATAGAGAATAGTGCTACTAAACATAATTAAAACAATTTAACGATATGGCAAACAATACTCCTGTAACCTACAATAATTGTAATTTTTATATTAATTGTAATTTAAAATGAGTTTGAAGTAATTACACTTTCCTAGCTTGAAAGTTATATTGTTATTATTATTTATTGTTCTTTTGTTTTAATAAAAAAAAATGTATTAAAATAAAATGTGTTATTTAACTCAGGAAATAATCTTACCAAATATCCCTCATCCATCTAATTTTTCCTGTGGAAAAATTGGAACACTCGTTTTAGAATCTGTTTTAACAAATAGCATTCGGAAAAGTGGAAAAATCCTCGTCTTCGACTTGGATTTTTAAAACCACTCTCGCTCATGCTATTTGTTAAAACAAATTACTTAGAAACTCGTTTTTCCGAATTTTTCCGGAAAAATTAAACGCACTAGGGATATTACCCCCGAAAAAATTACTAGGTATTTGGGACATAAAAAGGTAAGTTATAACTAAATTTCGTACAAAAATTTTTTTCTTGTAAAAGATAAAAATAAAAAATCAAAAACCTGGTTATTTAATTTTTTTACATAAATTTTGGGGTTATGTGAAAAAAGTGTAAAAACAAAAGTTGTAGATCTTTTTATTACCTACAACTGTGCAATTTAACTTTTTCCATAGGACTTGTAGTTTTGCCGGAAATCGAGATAAACCGTTTTTTAACCCTTAAAAACTCACCCCCTTCCACTTACCGACCTCAGATCGCCCGTAATTTATTTTTCCTTTTATTTTTGTTATATTCTCTTCCTTTTTCAATGGGTTTCATCCTACTATTATTTTTTGGTTTTAAAAATTATCGACCCTGGTCTATTAGTTCACTTTATTAATAAATAATTCACTAGCGTCTCGGACTATACCATTTTATTCTAACCTACCTTTTTTGGCAAATAGTTTTATAAATTCTATTTTTATTTTGTAAGCAACTAAAATGGCTGTAGGATAAAATAAAATAAATGCCTTATGAAAAAGTAACTAAAATCTAGGTAAAGAAAATAAATGAATGAGTATGTTAGATATTTTAAAAGGTCTAAGGTGTAAGCACACAATTCATGTGCCAAGTCTATAGAGATAATCCTTACCAATAGTTTGCCTATATATCCGCTAAAGAAGTAGTAAAATCGAAAAGTAATAGTAGAATTATAAAAAATGAAAATGATTAAGCATAAGAATATTAAAACTGTGTAAATGATAAAAATAAATTAGTATTTTTAAACAGAAATATTTATAATAATGCTTTGTTAACAAAAAAAATCTTATTTTACGAATAAAATTTTGAATTATTTAACAGTTTTCAAGGTCTTGCAGCAGGCAATATTTTGATCTTCATAGGTAAAATAAATGGACACAGGTAGTAGATTTAAGGAGAAAGAATAGTCATAAAGAGACTTTAATAGATCTTTGATGCTTGAGATCTTCTAAAATATTTTTAACTTAATATACCTACACTTTTGGATCTTTAATTTTAATTATTTTTTATTCAAATAATGATTTATTATCTGAAAAAATGTATATGTTTATTACAAAATATTATTTTTTTTATGCTGTTGATTAAAAGTTAAGAATTGATTTTGCAGCAAAATATTAATAAATATTACTCTGAGATTTAGGTACAAAAATTAATTTTTAGAAACTGAAACTATTTTATTTAAAAAAATTACATTACTGCAAAAACTTTAGAAAAGTAATACATTGCTTTTAGATTAATGACAAGTTACTTGGATTTTGGTCAAAGGTACATGATTATTCTTCCATGTATATAATGAGCGCCTTTGGTAGGTAGTCGTAGTTACTAAACCCATTTAGTGAACTGAGTAATACTACTTTAAAAATATTATTTTTATAATTTATATATTTTATAACAAAAATACCTTTAACTTTAAAATGTATACCTACTTCCTGAAAAATATTTTATTAAAAATTATTGACTTCTTTCCAGGTAAAATAAAATATATACAGGGTGCCCCATAACAGACTACCTATTTTGATATTGAAATAAATTCTATACGAGATAAGTCAGTACGTTTTTTTATATTATTATCTTTTATGACCTTTGGGATTTGAATCAATATATTATTAATCGAGTAGGAACTAAAAAAAAAATAATTTTCATAAAATCTCATTTTTTTAATCATTAGGTTTGAACACATAACTTAACGTTTAGTTTTAATTCTTATGAATTATTTAGTTAAAAAACGAGTTTTTTGCGTGAAAACATAAAAAGTAACTAAAAGTTCTGCAAGAAGTGTTTAATGACCAACTAATTTTACTATTTGGGAATTTAAATTGGCTTTTAAGGTCCCCGAACTTAACTGCACCAGACTTTTTTCTGTGGGGCTATTTAAAGTCAAAGGTTTTTGCAACTCGTCCAGAAAATATCCAAGATCTCAAAGTCCGATTTCCTGAAGAGGTTCAGTAAATAGATCAGGTTTACCTTTATCGTGTCATGAATTATTTCTTGTCAAATCTTGAAAAGTGCATTAAGATTAATGGCACTTACTTATAAGACGTATTTTTAAAAAGTTTGGATAAGTCGTATGTTATAGTAAATCCCAAATTGTACTTAAGAGTAATAAAAGGTTAGTTTTATTAAGTTTTAACAATTTTACTGACCAATTAAAATGGGTAGTCTATTATGGGGAACCCTGTATAATTATTTTAAATTCTTTTAAAACTAACTTTTTTTTTGTACTCGTATATTGTAAAGGGATAATCTGCTTCTGCAATAATATAATATCATAAATCATACAAATACTTTATTTTAAAAGTACGTTTTTTAAAATATTTTTTTTAGTAAAGACTAGGAAATTATATATTTAAAATTTGGTTTATCTAGTATTAGAAAAATAATAATAAATAAGATATTCAAAAATTGAGTGCTATAACTTTTATTTAGGTAACACATTTTACAAGACGTTATTCTAGAATAAAACATTTTTGTGATTTTTGATATTTTATTAAAATGTCAGATTATCCTTTCACAATGTACAAAGCAATTTAGATTTTATAGAATTTAAAATAACTATACATATTTTCTATATTCTGGAAAAAAAGTACTCTTTCTTATAGAACTATTGTGGGTAAAAATCCCCAATAATCTTTTGTATATAAATAATACTAGACAATATATTTTTTAGCCTCCAGGCGATTTTTAATATTTTTGTTTAAGTTTTACATTACTTTTCATAATCATATGCCTTATTTAAACGATAATAAAAGTTAATTAAAGTAAGAAGTTTTATTTCATGTATTTATTGTATAGTCATTTATAAAATATTAAAATTTATTGGATAAGCATAAAAACCTCTTTTACAAAAAATAAAGCATGAGAAGTGTTTAATTATGTTTTATTTTTAAGTAAACTCTTTTAGTGAAAATCCAAGTAATCCTCCGGTATATATCTTTTGGGAAAATAATTTTACATAAATACGTTTTTTAAATAAAAGTAGATAAGTATTTTCTAGAAAACAAAAACAAAAGTAACTTACGCCTTCTTTTATCTGCTGTTAGGCTCATAGTCCTACCCAATTCGCCCTTAACGGCTTTTAAGGATTTTAGAATTTCTTCGGGATCCCTTAACATTCTTGTGCAGCTGCTTCGTCTTCTATCTCTACTATATGAGGAAGGCGGTGGAACTGCAGCTTGCTCCTAAAAATATATTAATTAATATTATCATATCTACTTATAGACCTTCAAAAAACATCGTAATTAATACTTTAATTAAGAAAAGGTGGCATTATAAAAAAATAGAGTAGTTTTTTTAATGTGCAAGTTTTCGGCGATGACAGAAAGGTGATACTATTCGTACCATCGTACCATCAACATCGCTGCCATTAACTTGCTTAAAAGTTAGGTTTACAACAGTTTTAAAACATTTTGGGATAATATTTGGATAACATCTAATAAAAATTTAACGCAAATATGGATTAGCGCTTCGTACATGGATGGTATGTAGGTCCAGCCTTCCTAAATATAAAATTTAAAAACTAAAATATTTTTTATTTTCGTGTAGGGTAGTTTACTTGCGACAGTCGGCGATAAAAGCATCGCCTTAGGGTTTTTTCACACGGGGAGCTTCACGTATCTCGCTTTCGAGAGAGAGTAAGGCTCTTAGCACCAAAATGCATAGAGTCCAATGGAGCTTCCAGACAAAGAGCGGGAGCCGCCACGTCTCGAGAGACGAGAGCCCTCACGTCTCCTGCACTTCGAGCCCGAGAGCCGCGTCCTCTTCTCAAAATGCAAAAGGAAGAGTGGGGGTTTCCGCAAGAGAAGTGAAAACGACTCACAATCTCTTTCCTAGTTGACGCTTGACACTCAGTTATCATAGCAGATTACGATGTGGAGCTATTAATCAGTGCTATTTGCAACCGACCCGCTCTTTGAAATAAAAGTCTCGACATGTACAAGGACCGAAATGAAGTCGTAAACAGTTGGGTGGAAGTCTACTAGGTGCTCAACGTAGATTTTGCAACTTTATCCATTTCCAAACAGAAAAATTATCGTCGGTGTTTCTCTCGTCGAAGTTTGTGTCAACGGTAGAGAAGGTATATTGCAAAATTTCGCGAGCGATCCATTCTAGCTCTGCTTGTTATCTAGTACAGTGTAGGACTGAGTAGGGAAGTGTGGGACTAAAAAGTGAAACTAAGTGTAAATAAGTTCCGATTTGATTTTTATACCAAAAGCGTTTAAGACTTATTTCAGAAGTTAAGAAAAAATGATTTAGGTTATATTTATAAACAAAAAATTCAAGTCTTGAAATAAAAATGCATTTAACTTTACTACTTCGAGAGTTAGAGTAATTAAGTGAAAACTAGTTTACATCCAGAATTCATACCAAACACCTAAATTACACTGACGATAATAAACAGTTTATTTACAAAAAAGTGTAAAATAGAGTATTTACTCTATTTTTGGATAACAAACAGAACCTCTATGACTGAGCTCAAGGAGCCAGAAACTAAAATGGAAATGGAAATAAAAACTAATTATTTAGTCCTCATTCCTTTGACAGTAAGATAAAAGCATAACAATTAAAGTTTGCAAATGTAGAAGTCAAAAGATTACTGCTTACCTTTTCAGCCTGTTCCTGAGCACTCTGGAAGGAAGACCTTCTGGAGCCCGGTAAAGATCTGGAGAAGTCTTTTCCAAGCTCATATACTTCGACTTCTAGTTGCTCGGATTGTGAAGAACCCCTTCTTGAACCCCAAGCGTGGTCAGGATGCAAAAGGCTAGCACATTCTCCTTTAAAAAATATTTTTTAAGTATTGCGTTTTACATATTATGCAGTCTTAAAACAAAATTCCTTTGTTGAATTAAAGGCGCGTTTACACCAAAGTTGACAACTAAAAGTTGACAAAAGATTCTCTGTAGAAAACTAAAAGTTGTCAACTAAAAGTTGTTTTTTTTAAATTAGAGCAACAAGTGGTAGATTTTTTGTAGAAAACTAAACTAAAAGTTGCTCTTTTTTTTTTATTTATTTAGAGAAACAAGTGAGAACATGTCGCCAAAGAATTGGCGCGAAAGGTTTAGGCAGTAGTTCTCTAGTTCTCCACTAGTTTTCTACACGTTGCTTGCGCAAAGCGCGCAGCAACAAATCTTTCACTCTTAGTTGTCACTTTCTTTGATTATTACCGATACTCCGTGGGAAACCAAAATTTAGTGGAAGATTTGTCTCTCCACAAGTGAAAGACAGAAAAAGTTGCTGTATTTTGTAAAAAAGCAACAAATTGCCGCAACTTGTGGAAAACTTAGTGTAAACGCAGCTTAAGACTCTTTTAGTTGGATCAGTTAAATTTAACTTATTGTATTTTCGTCTTAAAAGGACATAGTTGTTTATTGCAAATTCAACGATTGGCACCTTTGGCATAATAATATAACGTGGCATGGCATGACATAATAATAATTAGGTTTTGCATAACAGTTACAACACTGACTAGGTTAATTACCTCCAAATTAACTTGCATTAAAATATTTTATAAAAAAAATTAAACTTGTTTTATTACATTTTAACAATAAATGATTCCAGTTGTAAGAATTTGTGGGTGTAAGGCACTAACTCAGAATTCGGTTTTGTTGTGCAAAGGGTTATTTCTGTGTTAAAATACGTTACAGATTTACCACGATAAGTAACGCTAGGTCTAAGAGTTTAGTTAACTATATTTAAAATATTAATTTTTGTATCAAATAATGCCAATACTGATTCAGCCAAATCAAAATTCACTTTAAGCTGGTTTTTATCGGTAACTCGTAATTATTGAGGTATTTCACTGAATAGATAGCAATCAGATATATCGAGACTAAATTTGGTTTTAACTTGAGATATATTCACAAACAACAGTGACATATCCTCTTAGTTCCGTAAAGTTGTGTTACTGTCAATAAATAAAAATTGCTTATAATTTAAATGAATACGATACACTTTTTGTATAAGTGACAGCTCTGATAATAATGAAATATAATAAGAGTTGCGTTGGTTCTAATACCTTTCTAATGTGAGTAAAAAAGTGTTAATGTATATTGAGGTATTTAACGAAATAGATAGCAACCAGATATATCGAGACCTAAATTTAGTTATAACTTGAGATATATTCACAAACAACAGTGACATATATCCTCTTAGTTCCGTAAAGTTGTTTTACTGTCAATAAATAAAAATTGCTTACAATTTAAATGAATACGATACACTTTTTGAATAAGTGACAGCTCTGATAATAATGAAATCTAATAAAAGTTACGTTGGTTCTAATACCTTTCTAATGTGAGTAAAAAAGTGTTAATGTATATTGAGGTATTTCACGAAATAGAGAGCAACCAGATATATCGAGACCTTAATGTGGTAATAACTTGGAATATATTCACAAACAACAGTGACATATCCGCTTAGTTCCGTAAAGTTGTGTTACTGCCAATAAATAAAAATTGCTTACAATTTAAATGAATACGATACACTTTTTGTATAAGTGAAAGCTCTGATAATAATGAAATCTAATAAAAGTTAGGTTGGTTCTAATACCTTTCTAATGTGAGTTAGAAAGTGTTAATGTATATTGAGGTATTTCACGAAATAGATAGCAACCAGATATATCGAGACCTTAATGTGGTAATAACTTGGAATATATTCACAAACAACAGTGACATATCCGCTTAGTTTTTTTTAAAAAGTTTTAGTAAGTTTTGTTACGCAATAAATAAAAATTTGGGCTTCCCCAATTTAAATGAATTTACAAAATAAAAAACTTTGGTTTTTAATTGGGAATATGTTACAAACAACATGACATACCCTTAGGTTGGTCAATACCTCAATAAATAAAATGTTAAATTTAAATGAATACGAAAAAATTTTAAACAGTTTAATAAAAATTCGAACTTGGTTGTAAAAACCTTTGGAATCTATTTAAAAAAGTGTTAAATGTTATTTGAGGTTGTTTCACGTCAATAGATACAACCAAAATTTTAAATAATCGAGACCTTTGTGTAATAACTTGGAATATATTCCAAAAAAGTCTACCGTTAGTTCTCAATTATTGTTACATCAATAAAAAAATTAATTGCTATTACAATTTAACAATAATATTCGAGTTGTAAAACTTGGTTATTAACAGAATCCGTTGTTTGCAAGGTTTATTCTGATAAAATGTTACAATTAATAATAATAACGCTTTGATTTAGTAACTTATAAATAAATCTTAAATTATGATTCTAATAAACACTTTAAGTGTTAAATGTATATTGAGGTATTTCACGAAATAGATAGCAACCAGATATATCGAGACCTTAATGTGGTAATAACTTGGAATATATTCACAAACAACAGTGACATATCCGCTTAGTTTCGTCAAGTTGTGTTACCGTCAATAAATAAAAATTGCTTACAATTTAAATGAATACGATAAACACTTTGTTTAAGTGACAGCTCTGATAATAATGAAATCTAATAAAAGTTACGTTGGTTCTAATACCTTTCTAATCTAAGTAAAAAAGTGTTAATGTATATTGAGGTATTTCACGAAATAGATAGCAACCAGATATATCGAGACCTTAATGTGGTAATAACTTGGAATATATTCACAAACAACAGTGACATATCCGCTTAGTTCCGTAAAGTTGTGTTACTATCAATAAATAAAAATTGCTTACAATTTAAATGAATACGATACACTTTTTGTATTAGTGACAGCTCTGATAATAATGAAATGTAATAGAAGTTACATTGGTTCTAATACCTTTCTAATGTAAGTAAAAAAGTGTTAATGTATATTGAGGTATTTCACGAAATAGATAGCAAACCAGATATATCGAGATTTTAATGTGGTAATAACTTGGGATATATTCACAAACAACATTGACATATCCGCTTAGTTTCGTCAAGTTGTGTTACCGTCAATAAATAAAAATTGCTTACAATTTAAATGAATACGATAAACACTTTGTATAAGTGACAGCTCTGAAATTAATAAAATAATTACGTTGGTTTTAATACCTTTCTAATGTGGGTAAAAAAGTGTTAATGTATACAGGGTTTCTCAAAAGTAATAGGACATAGAGCAACAGCAGATTCCTTAGGTCAAAATAATGTAATTTACATAAACCTGCCTTATCCCATAGTTGATAATAACTAAGATACAGAGTGTTTAAGTTTTAATTTTGTTTTCGTTTTTTCGTAATAATTCTTTTAACCAAATGACATATTCGTAAAAAATTGGGGATCTGGAGGTTGTTTGAGGCGAGAAAATTCGTCCATGCTTTTGATGTTGCTACTAGAGGGCGCCAGCTACAGCCTACCCCACTTGTTTTAGAAGAAATAACTTTTCTAAAGCTTGGCATATTGACCTGTTTATTAAAAAATAAGTTACTATAATTCTATCTGCATTAAAAATATATACTTCTAGGAGCAACTGTTTTTGAGATAAACGCAGTTTAAAGGATCCCGCAATTTTCTTATAAAAAATGGATTTCGGGCAATTGTTTTCTAACTTTGCATAGTGATAGTTCTTAACACGCTGATCAAAAGTCTGTACCGGCACAAAACCCGAAAGTTTCTCCAACCCCCCCAAAATCACACTCAAAGATCACTGGGGATTCGGGGATTTTAAGGGTGATTTTGGGGGAGTTAGATGGGTTTTCGGGTTTTGTTCTCATTGAGACTTTTGATCAGCGTGTTAAGAACTATTACTTTGCAAAGTTTGAAAACAATTGGCACAAACCCATTTTCTATAGGAAAATTTTAGGGTCATTTAAAGTGCGTTTATCTCGAAAACAGTTGCTCCTAGAGACTTTAATAGGGTATACATTTTTGATGCAGAGGACACTAAAGTAACTTATTTTCTAATAAACAGGTAAATATACTAAGCTTAAAAAAAGTTATGCCAACTACAACAAGTGGGGTAGGCCGTAGCTGTGGACAAATTTGAATTTCTCGCCTGAAAGAACCCCCAAATCCCCAATTTTGTACCACTATGTCATTTGGTTAAAGAATTATTACGAAAAAACGAAAACAAAATTAAAAGTTTGACACCCTGTATCTTAGTTATAATCAACTTTGGGATAAGGCAAGTTTACGTAAATTGCATTATTTTGACCTAGGGAATCTGCTGTTGCTTTATGTCCCATTACTTTTGGGACCCTATAAACCTGATGATTCATTTTTGGTTTCAGAAGACACCCGAACTTTAAACAAAAGAACACTTGATCAGATATTTAATAAGGCTCAACGTATTTAAAATAAAAATCTATTTATCTAATGAATTAAAATTGCATGTAATGTTATCTGCAACATTTAATTTAAGGCAATAAGAAACTCGTTAGAACTTATAATTTTTAACAAAATAGTGAGCAAATTAGAAAGACAACGTTAATTTTGTGGGATTTACGGCCGAGTGATGATCGGGTTGTTAAATTTAGCAATGGACTTAGCAGTTTAGAATGTTTAACAAAACGTCATTGTCAGTGTTATTTAATGATTTAATGTCCGACTGGTATATTATTTGACAAATAATAATATTATGTCAAAGTCAGTTAAATACAAAATAATACCAGAGGGCGTTATTAAAAAAAAAACGCCTCAGGGCCTACAAATTTACCAATAAATAAACAATCCATTATCTTCATTTAAGCATTTATTACGAAAATACAAACATACTTACACAATATACTAATCATAATAAAAATTATTTTTTAAAGTAAAACGTACAATTTTCAAACTGACCGGAAAATTCCACATTTCCATACCCCACCGCAGTTGCTGTGTTACTTGAAGTAATACTTTTCCCAACTACAAGGGAAGCATTAGCCAATTTGGAGCTTTCACTATCATCCACGTACCCTCGTGCTACCGAAGAACTCTTCCAGCCTCTTAACCTCATTAAGCTCTCGGAACTACCTCCCGCATCAGAATGAATTGTTGCCGCTGTACGTCTTAAAGAATAACCTGTGTACGCCTTAGCATCAGGTAAACCCAAATATGTAGCAATCTTAAAGGATATATTTCCAAATGTATTTTTACCTATAGGCTGCACAGTACATCATTCATCACGATAGCACAAAAAAAAAACCTATCAATAGGTGCACTTTTAGGTCGCAAAGACACATAGTTCCGAATTAACTTTGTTGCGCACATTTCACTGTCATCAATAACCAAAAAGCTCCTTGCTTGCCCATTTTTACTTTGTGGAATGTCAATAAATATATGCTGACCCATATCACGCACATCGGAAAATTTCATTTTCACAAGCTCGTATCTTCTACAAGCTCCGAATACACCTATCACTAATGCAACTTTATCTGCCAAATATTTTTCAGTCGGCGCTTCTTTCAAAAAAGTTATAACTTCTTCGCGAGTCAGAACTTTCCACTTTTTAGGCTGATAATTTCTCCCAAGTTGCTTTAGGAACTGCTGCAGAGAAATCAACTTTTCATTTCTTCTTATCTTCTTATGAACTATTAATTCTTTACGTAACATTGAAAACTTTGTCCAAAGAGAATTTGGAGAATATGACTCTGACAAATCTTAAAATAAGCCATCAAAACGGTTTCGTCCACACGGTCCACGCATGTTCCGTCAGCCAGGCCTCAAAATGGAAATATTCTTTCGTAAATCCGCCTAGTTTTTCTGGCAAGCGCATGCTCAGCTTTAGCAGCTTTCATAAAATATCTTGGGGGAGATGGGTATTTTCACTACTTCAGACATTTTTATGCCTCAATCGCAAAATTATTTTTTATGTGCTGTCTTATTGACAAATAACTTACTACCATGGTTACCACAATTACGTTTCGACAATTTTTTCAGGTAAATGCTAGTATTTGATTTGGTTTAAACTAATACATTCAAAATTCATTCAAATTTTTCTCATATAAAGAATATTTAGTCGGACATTAAACGTTAAAGGCACCATGGGTATTAAGGATAATAACGCTTTCGGTCAACGTATATTCCTCGGGCCAAAGGCCCTCGGGAAACACACCGTCGACCTTAAGCGTTATTATCCTTATAATACCCTTGATACCTTGATAACTATAATTAGGCACCTCTCGAAAGCTGACATTTTGTTAAACATTCTAAACAGTTGTTAACTTTTAACAATTGCTAAGTCCATTGCTAAGTTTAACAACGCAATCATCACTCGGCCGTTAGCAAAGTAATCTTCGCATAAAACTCATTAACCAATAATAAATTAAGAATATTTTTGTTTTTCAGCTTACTTAATTTTTAAAACTAAACTTTTTTGCAAGAACACATGCTAAAGAGTATTAGACACTCCCTTTCGAAAATTAAAAATCATGTCTTCGCTTTTAAACGAGATAAATAATTATTCTTTTCATTTTTATAACTAAGAGAATGCCAAGTTTAGATAAGGCAATTTAAAACTCTCTTAAATTTAAACGTTTTCGCAAAACTTTTAGGGATTAATGTAAACGGCTTACTTTTCTCCTATTCTCGGTAGTTAAAAACTTTGTCGGTGTCTAAACTATTTCAATTAGAAACGAAATGAACCTAAGGGAAAATCTTTAATGTTTATAGATTTTACTTTCAAAGTATTGTTAATTATTTAGTGATTAGTTGGTTTACTCAATTAATGCCGTTAGTTTTGGCAGGTACTCATAGTTAATATTAATTAACGTTATAGGTCCGGTAGGTTACTTGTTATACAGGGTGGGCATATAAGCGAGAGGCTGTATCTCAGGACCTGGACTTCTGACAACAATTAATTTTTTTTTATTATTATAAAAGTGGCCATGAGAAAATTCTGGAAATGATTTTCAAGTTCCGTATTTCACCGATAGAGGTAACTAAAAATAATAAGGAAAACGTATTTTTTTCCAAAAACCAATATATTAGCCTATATTTTTGATAATACTGTTGGAAAGCCTAGAAAATTGTCAATTATTTTGGATTAAGGCTCATTGGCGTACGACCGATAGTAGGGGTGGGGGAAGCTCTTGAAAGTGTAATCATTAAAATCGGTGTAAATTTTAAACCAATTATTCGATTTCAGCAAATTAAAATTTGTTTGCAAGATAAATAAGGCTGCTTTAAATATCCGTTCTCTTTATCGCTCTACAGTTCCCAATAAAAGAGCTAGATGGCGCAATTCGTAATAATTCCAGTTTTTTTCCGTTTTACTGCAAAAATTTAAATCGAACGGTATATTTTTGACCTCCTATTTAAAAAGTAGATAAAATTTGCAAAAATATTGTGAAAAACCGACGATAATATCATTGCTCGTTTTAAACTTATAGCGAATTAAAGTTTTTTTTACGCGCAGAGTCAAAACTTATGTACCGCCATCTAGCGTTCGGCCCTAGAATGTCTAATTAACATTATTATAGTTGATTTCTCAAGCTGTTAATAAGATACATCCTGTTGTCATAATTAATAAATTAATACTTAAACTAATAGATCACAGCATCAAAGGATGATTATGTGATTTTTTTTTAGGATAATTATTTATTAACGAATTTCTCTTTATATTTAAATGATGGTCCTGAAAAGGACCGATTTTAAACCCAAACATATTAGGTTCCTAATGCCTCGATAGATGTTCAAACTGCTTTCCATCACATTCCAAACAAGCTTCCAATCTTCTTTGCGTGGATAAAACTGCTGTTTCGATTTCAGCAGCTGATAATTGATTAATGACATCACGGGTTCTGTTTTCCATATCATGTCTAGTTGTGAGTGGAGTTTGGTACACAATATCTTTTAAACGACCCCATAAGTAAAAGTCGAGGCATCTTAAATCGGGTGACCTCGCCGGCCAAGGAAATAGACTTCCCCTTCCGATCCAGCGCCCTTAAAAATAATTATTAATATGATTCCGCACGAAACGGGAAAAATGTGCTGGACACCCGTCCAATTGGAAATACATGGTCCGTCTCACTTCCAATGTCAAATCTTCCATTAAAATGGGCAAAGCATTTATTAAAAAATCCAAAAAAAATATTACCGGTTAATGTGCCATCAAAAAGAAAAGGACCAATAATTTTCGTTCCGATAATGCCACACCACACGTTTACACTCCAGCGGCCTTGGTGCTGGACTTCTCGCATCCAGTGGGGACTTTCAGCCGACCAATAATGCATATTATGCCTGTTAACTCTACCATCGCTACTAAAAGTAGCTTCATCGGTCCACAGAACCTGTGACAAAAAATGCCTGTTTTCTCGAATCCTTTCTAGCAATCCTTGACAAAAATCAATTCTGCGCTCAAAATAATGTTCGTTTAAGGCTTGGTGTAGGATTATATGGTAGGGGTGTAGCCTTAAAATAAAAAGAAATGCCTATTAAGGTTCTCGCCCACTAGAGCGACGCGGCGCGACGCGATGCGACACGACGCGACAATGTCGCTTGCTTGCTCTACCGATTTGTCTGAGCTGTCGCGTCGCGTCGCGCCGCGTCGCATCGCCTAGAAGGGCGGGCTTCAGTTTAATTACATTTAAAGTATCACTGATGCATTTAATCGCGTCGCACCGCGTCGCGCCCTTTCGCACTAATGGGCGAGAACCTTTATATTTAAGGAGTAAATTATATTAAAAATGTGTATTAAAAAGGTGCGCTAATGCAATTACTTACTTGTGGTCTTTTAGTATATTTCGAACAGTAGTTCGAGTTATTCCCAAATCTAAAGATAACGCCCGACTTCCAATATGCTTATTAAATTCTACGTAGGCCAATACATTAATAATGCTTTCTTCCGTTCTTCCAGTAGTGCGACGCCTTCTAAATCTGGGCGGACTAAAACTCCCAGTATCGCGTAGTCGCTGTACCAAGCGTAGAAATACTCTTCTGCCATAATGACGAGGATCTGGATACCGAATGGCATACTGTCTTTCAGCTATTGCTGCATTTTGAAAGCACTCGAAGAAAACCGCAATCATATCAACAGCTTTATCATTTGTAAGAGGCATTTTACAAAAAAATCGCGCAAAATATATTTAGAAACCAAATTGACAAGAATTAAAAGCATCTAATAAATACTTGACGTTTCAAAAAATATTATTTGAAAATTTCTTTTGTTTTTGCCGCCTACTATACGTTAATTAGACATTTTAGGGACGAACGCTAGATGGCGGTACATAGTTTTGACTCTGCGCGTAAAAAAACTTTAATTCGCTATAAGTTTAAAACGAGCAAAGATATCATCGTCGGGTTTTCACAATATTTTTGCAAATTTTATCTACTTTTTAAATATGATGTCAAAAATATACCGTTCGATTTAAATTTTTGCAGTAAAATTTAAAAAAAACTGGAATATTACGAATTGCGCCCTCTAGCTCTTTTATTGGGAACTGTAGAGCGATAAGGAGAACGGATATTTAAAACAGCCTTATTTATCTTGCAAACAAATTTTAATTTGCTGAAATCGAATAAGTGGTTTAAAATTTACACCGATTTTAATGATTACACTTTCAAGAGCTTCCCCCACCCCTACTATCGGTCGTACGCCAATGAGCCTTAATCCAAAATAATAGACAATTTTCTAGGCTTTCTAACAGTATTATCAAAAATATAGGCTAATATATGGGTTTTCGGAAAAAAATACGTTTTCCTTATTTAATTTTTAGTTACGCCCTCTAGTGGTGAAATACGGAATTTGAAAATAATTTCCAGAATTTTTTCATGGCCACTTTTATAATAATAAAAAAAAATCCATTGTTGTCAGATGTACAGGTCCTGAGATACAGCCGCTTACCTAGCTTATATGCCCACCCTGTACAGTACGAGTTAGACATTATGGACGAGGCGACGCTAGAAGCCGAGTCAAGAATGTATAAACAAGTAACTGTAACAAGTGCTACCAGACGTGTATCGTAATCGTAATGTATTTTGTTTTATACTGCAAGTCCGTTCTGTATCATTATTTGATTGCAAAAATAAAAAAATCACATTATATTCTGAAACTCGCATAACCTTTTTCTATGTGGTAACAGTCGTTACTATTGTTTATTTTATTACATATTTTTCACTTTAAAATGAACGTCATAAACGTTGCGGATTGTTCTACTGTTTCCCACATAATAATGTCAAACTCGCATGAGGCAAATGAAAAATTAATTCCTACAAAGTTGGGAGCGAGGTATGAAAAAATATGCCAAGTGTTTTGCCGGTGGAAGAAAGGACATGGGGAGAAACAAGTTGAAAAAAATGTCATATTGGCATATTTTTCAATGTCTAATTTAATTTATAAAACTGAAAAATTCCGGTAAGTGTTGCTTAGCGACACTTACCTGCTGTGTTACTGTAATGACTAACCTACCAGACTAAATTGATAATGTAATCGAAGGTCTACCAGACAGTATAAAATAAACACTTTAAAGTAACAACCAACATTTATTAAACGTATATAAAATTAGGATATATACGGCCGAGTGATGATCGCGTTGTTAAATTTAGCAATGGACTTAGCAATTGTTAAAAGTTAACAACGGTTTAGAATGTTTAACAAAATGTTAGATTTTGACAGGTTGCCTACTAAAATCATTGAATAACACTGACAATGACGTTTTGTTAAACATTCTAAACCGTTGTTAACTTTTAACAATTGCTAAGTCCATTGCTAAATTTAACAACGCGATCATCACTCGGCCGATAGAATTTTAATATTTAATTGTTTTTAGATTTGAATATTTTTTAGTAATAAAAAATATATATTGGTTTAAATACACATACCAAAAACTAAATACCAAATTAGTGCTGATCAATGGTAATAAAAAATATTTTTTTTTCAATTTTATATTTGTACTATGTGGATACTAATTTTTACATTTCATAGCGCTTCTATCTGTATTTTGGAATAGTTGCCGACATAGATATATCCTATGTTGTTGACATTTTCTATACACACATGTATATGTTTAAAGAAATAAAAGATTTTGTATTGTATTGTATTGTATTGTTTTCATTACTAACCATTTAACGGACCGTAACTAGAAAACGAAGCAGCTCCGGACCCGTGTTAATAGGAACTTACTTTAATCAGGGAAAAACGCTGCTAAAAGATTTTCGTTTACTTTGAAACACCCTTTATTGCACATAACACAGTACGTAATAGGCAATGCTGCATAAAGATTTCTAAACCTTTTGTTTTTAAGTTAACATACACAGTACCCTTTTGTATATTAAGCCATTTAAAAAAAAAATCTTTGAAGTTTATTTTTGTTTCGATCAAATAAGTTCCAATTCACTTTGTATAAAGTTTTTTATAAATAGCAATGTTTTTAAAATGCGATTTGTCGAAAATATTTTCAGGAAATTTAGGTGACGTAGTAAGTAAAAAGGAGGTGACATAATTTACGTTATTTTTTAACATTTTTTCTTTACCCCTTTTAAGGGATTAAGGTAACTTTGGGATTTTAAATGGAATGATGTGTTTTTTATTTTAAAATAAAAACCTACCTAAAAGACTAGGTCTGTGTGCAAAACTAGTTTAAATTGCTCTACCTGCACGGAATTAATACTATTACGTTAGTACACTGAAGAAATTACTGAAAACTTAATTTTAAATTATTTATTGTCTACTAGGTCTACAAAGTTGGTTACAATTCCTTCCTTCGATTTTCAAACACTTGGGACATTGAAGGTGTGTAATAGCAAGAGGCTTCTCACTTATTATTATTTGTGCATCTATTGCGCAGTCTTTAAAAAAATATTGCAAGACACTGCAAGACACCGCAAAGCACTGTATGATACTGCAAAGCATTGCGAGACACTACAAAGATTGCAGTAGCAATCCCGACCAATCCACCTATTTTATGTTTGATCTAAATAATTACAAGCCTTATGTTAAAACCATATGTTAGGATTTTTGTGCTGGTTTAGCAATCGAGTTATTCGGTTTTTTAAAAAATTACTGTAATTATTTAGATAAAAAATGGACCAAGTTTTTTACATAGATTCATATTTTAAAATGAAAACACATTATTCCATTTGAAATTTTAAAGTTACCTCTACCTCTGAAAACGAAGTAAAGGAAAAATGTCAGAAATAACGTAAAATATGCCTTTCCTGCACTTACTAAGTCACCAAAACTTTAAATACCGGATGAAAAAAAGACTACTTTTCGTCTAACATTTTTTTACTTTTTTATCAATATTACCGAAACCTGGTTGGGTTGTTTAACTAACGAAAAATCACTCTTGTGTATATATGACAAGCTTCTTCAACTTCTGGTTTCGCCGGAAATGACGGGACAATTTTATTTTTACAGGAATAGTCTATATATTTTTTGTTCTTCAGATTCTACAGCTCGTCTTACGTCCTAGTGCATCATTTTTATATAGAATTTTGACCAAGTTATATTTTTAAATTAAATTTTAATTTTTTATCTATAGTGCCATGATCATTCCAAAATCACTTCACAGAATTTTTTTAGTCAAAATGAACAACAGTGTCGTAGTGTTTTACATCGTTGGATTCGCTTTAAAATATTGCTTTTCGTGTTGTTAAAAAGTGAGATGTTTCTATTTTAGTTTTGAGCTGGGGCAAAAATAATAAAGTTTAAAACCCTGTATTAAAAAAGTTTAAAGAGATAAAATCGAGCTTGTTTTTCTGAAAGTAAGTAAAGTATTGAAGTGATTTTAGGATAATCTCTCTAAATGAAAAATTAAAATTTAATTTAAAAATAAAATTTGGACAAAACTTGATCTAAAAATAATGTATTTGGACATAAAGGATTTGTAGAATAAAATAATATTTAAAATATATTATAATTTATATATATATATATATATATTTTAATATAATATATATATAATATATTATATTTTTAAAAAAAATTAAAATATATTTAAAAATAAAATTTATAAAATATATATAATAATATATTATATATATAATATAATATATATATAATATATATATATATATATATATATATATATATATATATATATTTATATATATATATATATATATATATATATATATATATATATATATATATATATATATATATATATAAATATATTATATATAATATATATAATATATTTATATAAATATATATAATTATATATTATAATTTAATATAATTTAAATATATATAATTAAAAAAATATATATATATATAAAAAAAATATAACTTGATTTTAAAATTCAAATATTTAATAAAATATGATTTTTTTAACTAATTTAAAGATTAAATATAATTATATATTAAAGGTACCATTTTGATATATTAAAAAAATAAAAAAAAAAAAAAAAAAAAAAAAAAAAAAAAAAAAAAAAAAAAAAAAAAAAAAAAAAAAAAAAAAAAAAATGGCATTCTTAAAAATAAAATTTTCTAATTAAAAGCCTTTTTTAAAAATTTCAAAGTTAAAAAAAATTTAAATTAAATTAAATTAAATTTTTAAAAACTTAGTATCAATAAAGTTATGAAAACAATAAAATTTTTTAAATTTGAGATTTATTTTAAAAGTTAAAATTTCTCATTTTAACTATTAAAGTATTTTATTTTTTTTGTAAAAAATAATGTGAAGACAGTGCAAAGAGTATATTACTTATTATATCCTTAACAACGGGTACCATCTATAGATACTATTAAATACATAGTAAAAACGTTTATGGAACGAAAAAGCTTTAAAAAAAATTTTGGATATCCTCGTTTTTTCACGATAATTATTATACTTTTTCTATTGGACTAGCACTAACTACTTTTAATAATTTAAAAAAATCCTGAAATATCAATTTCGAATGCGGCATTTAAACTTAATAAAACAGATTATAAAATTTATTTAACATTAAAATTTTACAAATTTTAGCCTTATAAATTTATGTCCGTTCAGAATCTTCCTGAACAAAACATGCTGGATCGGCCTAAGTATGCATTGGAAATAGCTAGGTTTATGCAGCAGGATCCAAAGTTTTTAAATAAAACTCTATTCACCGACAAGTCTTCCTTCACTTTAGCAGGAATGTTTAATTACAAAAATAAACAATATTGGTCCAGAGAAAACCCTTACCTAATTCAGCAACATAACAATTTTATTGTTTCCATGGCTTTCTTGATACTTATATGAAACTTTTTTGTAATTTACTAATAATTATACCTAAAATATCTTAAAAATGGTTCATCCTAATATCATCAATGTATATATATTTGAAATCAGAAAAAGGAGATCTTTCGTTGTAGCGCATAATATACAGGGTGTTTCATTTAAAAAAGTTGAAGTTGCCTATATTTTTCCAATTTTTTATTTCGATATTTTTTCACTGATAATTTCAAAAGATAATATGGAAAATATGTTTTATATAAATCCTACAAGTTTTATATAAAACATTTTTTTCTGTCTTCAAAAATAAAGGCCTTAGAAGCCACGTAAATATAATCAAAGACCCTGTACGTGATATTTGTTGAGCCCCTTCTTCTTTCCCACGTGAAAATTAGGCGAGATTCGGCTGGAGCCCCTTCCCCCCAAAATGCCTCACGTAATTAATGGACGCCCCTTAACGTGTTAAATTTTTAAAAACTTTTTATAAACAAAATTTTTACCTATTGAATCCACATCATCTGAAACACTCCTTTGATCACCAAAAACATTTCTTTTTCCACTTCCTACAATGGATCCTCTTGGTGAAGTGTGGGGTGATTTGCCCCGAAGCTGTCTAGGATCTTCGAGTCGGCACCAAACAGCTCGATCGTCCAAGAATGCCTGTAAAAAAATAATTTTTGAAATATGAAGAAATTGGGTAAGGAAAAAAAAAAAAATATTAGACACATGTTAATGTAGTTATTTTTGTAAAAAGTACCTAAAATCAAGTGGTTCGGGACGAATCGTTCCTGTTTCCGGAATAGCAGATGAGCCCCAACAAACTGATTTAGGTACGTGTTACAAACAACACTTTTTGCTTATGTTTAATAAAAACGTATAAACTTTTTATTATTTATGATTAGTCGTTTGACAACGCCGATTTATTTTTTAAAAATGTCAAAAATTTAGGTGTTTAATTGTTGTATTGAAATAAGTTGCCATGACGGCTTATTTGGACTAAGTCTGAAAAATATCTACTTTATAGACTGATTAAAGTCTGTAAAAAAGCCCTTTTTTGAAGTAAAAATAAAAATAGTATATTATTTTATCTACAACCGTGCGGTAACTGTCACTTTACCGCACTAGTGTGATAACCGTTACTTTACCGCACTAGTGCGGTAAGATCATTTGTACTAAGGACTTTTCAAAAATTGTTTATTTAAACATCGTTTAACAATTATAACTCTCCACAGAAATTACCTAACATATAGATAATATACCTAAAAGTTAAACGTAAAAGTCGAGTTGCTCACATTTCCTATATTTACGACTGCCGATTGAAATGGCTTTCTTTTGCGTTGGTGTCATTTTGACAATGGCTCACACTGATTAAGGTAACTGGTAGGTTAATCAATTTCTAGTGTAAAATTGGGATTAACGTCAAAGAAAAATTATTATCCTAAAAAAACCTGATGGTTGTAGATAAATTACTATACATAACTCGAGTGGTAAACGGTTGTAGCGCACTTAAGTGAATGCAAAACTCGCCTTTGGCTCGTTTTGCAAACTTCACTTTGCGTGCGCTAAAAATCTACTTACCACACTTGTTATGTAATACACTATTATATGGAGAAAAAGTGATACTTTGTCGCGCTTTTGTTTACCAGCCGAACAGAGTGGGGCTGGAAATAGGAAGCAAGCCATGAAAAGTAACTTTTCCCCCAAAATATGGTGTATTTTCTTTAAACAAATTAATGAAAAAACATTTTTTATAGTAATAAATATAAAAGATATAATATAAAGATAAGTGGGTTCGAAAGGCGGCTTAGACCGATGTTGGTGAATAGTTGCTATAGTAATGTAACATAAAGCTGTCAATGGACACTGTCAACATTAATATATTTTTTTTTAAATTGCGTCATCATTTGCGTTTTAATTCCGTATTGATAAGAAGTTATTAAGTAAGTACATTTAATATTTAATGGAGTTAGGCATACAAATTTTAGTGTTGTTTTTATTTTAATAAATATCGAGTTGTTCACGCTTTTTTGTTGTTTGTTTGTATCTATGTTGCTATGATACCACTTTTTCCTTTACCGAAAAGAAAATGAAAAGTAAAGTTTAGGCGAAGGAAAAATGAAACTTCGCGGTCGCCTACACAGTCGAGTTATGACGGATTTACTGACGTTTAAAGAAAAAAATTGTTTTTTTAAAATTGCGTCTCCGATTTCGTTTTAATTCCGCATTTAAAAGCAGTTATTAAGTGAGTTTAATCAAACAATAACCAATTTGTTCAATTAAATAATAAATAAAAATGTTAGTTTTGTTTTAAGTTTAATAAATATTGAGTTATTGACGATTGTTTTTTTGTTTGTTTATACCTATGTAACTATGATTACACTTTTTTCTTCCTAAAGCTGCCAATGGACACTGTCAACATTAACAATTTTTTTTTAAATTGCGTCTTTGATTGCGTTTTAATTCCTTATTGATAAGCAGTTAGTTCGATCAAATAATAACCAATTTGTTTAGCTGAGTAATAAATAAAAATTTTAGTTGACGCTTGTTTTGTTGTTTGTTTGTATCTATGTTGCTATAATAACACTTTTTCCTTCGCCGACGAAAAAGTGAAAAGTAAAGCTTCGGCGGAGGAAAAATGAAACTTCGCGGTCACCTACACAGTCTAGTAATGACAGATTTACTGACGTTTTAAAAAAAGTGCTTTAAAACAAGAACATTCAATGCAGCTTCTGGGCAGCGATCGGTTAAAAAACTCATTCATATATTTAAATACCTTTTTATGGATAATAAATGACAATGTTTCGTAATTTACTTTAAAGTTAGCAAATGTTTTTTATTGCATTTCAAACATCCGTCAATAGGTATAATTGTTTGGGAAAATAAAATTTTCACTGGTAGAAATATTTTTAAAAGATGGTAATTTCGACAGGTTATATATTTGGCAGGTATAATTAATTTTTGTCATTGTTGCTATTTTTTCCTAAAGTTAACGGCCTTGTTCCATGTTTGCCATTAATTATGTAATCGAAATATTATTTTTTTTGTCTTAATCACGCATTGCAGGAAGAACATATTTCCTTTAGCAGATTTGTTATATTGTGGGAAAGGTAAAATATTTGGGTGTCATTTTAGACTCTAAACTTACCTGGAACCAACATTTTCAGAAAATAAGAAAGAAAAAGAAGATTACTTTTATGTTAATCAGAATGGTTTATTGGTTATATACCTTGGTGGTAAGGCCTACGAGAACATACGCATCAGTGGTATGGTGGACAAAAATGCGACAAAGAACTGCTGTTACAGAAGTAGCCAAGGTACAGAGACTTGCTTGCTTGGCTATAACAGGAGCAATTAAAACAACCCCAACAGCAGCTATAAAGTGTCTCTTAGACCTACCCACTTAACCTCATAGTGATGAGAAAGGCAAGAATGGGCTACTTCCGACGGCAACAAAAACCAACTAGTGTCTACGCTAGGTTGGGACATAACAACATAAAAAGTCAGGTTGGCGGCAACATCCTGGACGAGAAAACAGACCAGATGATTCTCCAATACTCATTCAACAAAAACTTCAAGGTAAATTCCAGATCGAAGTAAGTGGCAGCATCCCGATTTCCCCAGCACGGTTGGATACATCATCTGGTATACGGACGGTTCCAAAACTGAGCAGGAAACTGGAGCGGGTGTGTACAGTAAAATGATGAATTTACAATTCTCTATTCCACTGGGAATACACAATTCTGTATTTTAAACAGAAATATATGCTTTACTGCATTGTGCAAAGGAAAATAACAGGAGAGCTTATAAAAACAAGCGGATTTGTATAATAACAGACAGCCAGGCGTAACTAGGGGCACTTGTAAACCCCAAGGTAACAAGCTGACATGGAAATGCCAAAAAAACTGGTAGTCCTGGGAGAACGCAACAGGATTACCCTCCTGTGGGTACCAGGACATTCGGGATAGAAGGCAACGAAAAAGCGGATGAGCTGGCAAGACCGGGATCATCCACAGCATACTTTAGACCAGAACCTGCCCTTGGAGTATTCAAAACCACAGCACGAGGGCAAAATAGTGGGGAAACCTTAGTAGAATTAGACATAGCAAAAGCTTCATAAGAGGCCCATCCAAAAGAACGAAGGAAGAACTACCCTGAAAAAGTAGGAAAATACTTCGCATAATAGTGAAGCTGCTAACAGGGCACGATAACCTGAGATTAGGCACATAATGTCCAAGAGGCTGTGCTGCCTTCGGTAGTAAAGCTAGACGGCTCCCATAGGAGAAGAAGAAAAGACAAAAAAGATTTGTTATATATAGTGTGGTCCATTAAGCGCGAAACAAATGGTAACTTTTTTATTTTTAATTTGTCAGAATATTGTATTCTTCGTAAAAATTGGTTAATAAAGCTCCAAGGATATACAGGATAAGTAAAGAAAATGAAAACTGCATAACATTATTGTAAAAAATATAATAAAATGTTAAAAAAAAGTTATTAACAGTTAGGCTCAAATACCAGGTCATGGCCTTCTATTCGTTTTGTTTTTGGGAAGTTTTGAATTACCCTTATACGATACAATTTTTTATTATTCTGATGCTATGCTTTTTTAAAGTAGCTACCACCAAATCACCTTTAAATAAGTTTTTTTTAATTTAACTGCATTAACATTTTTGAGCTGACCGCCAGATTCAGGTTTGTCGTAACGATGTTAAACATAACTCTTAAATTTTACAAAAAATTTTTCTAACAAGGCAAATATTTTAAAACTAATAAGAGTCATATTTAATGTTTTATTTAACAAATATATTTTTTTTCACATTCTAATGAAAGTGAAGATACTGTTTTACACTTTTAAAGGAATTTGAAGCAAATATTTTGTGCCCGTAATAAGACTCTTGTAAAAAGACATGATTATCAACAAAGTATTTGCCTGGTTAAAAAGAATATTTGTAAAATTTTGAAGTTTTGTTAATTATATTATTGTTGCAAAAAGCGGTTATCTAAAAAAAATTAGATCCATGTAAATTTTACAAATACGCGTAAAAAATAAAAAATAATAAAAGGGATTTATATCAAATTCTAAAAAAGTATTTTATAAGAATAATAAAAATATGTATCATTCAGGAGTAACTAAATATTTTCCAAAAAAAAGATTAAAAATTCGAGTAGAAGGCTATGACTATTTTTTTAACATTTTGTTATATTTATGAGACAAAGGTACTTTACTAGCAAATTTTTTTACCTACCCTGTATATTCTTTGACTTTTAATAAAACTAACCACTAATAGCATAGTTTGGCATCATATACCAACCTTTAAGTAGAATAAAATTTCTGGACAAATTGCAAAAAAAAAATCCATTTGCTGTACACTTGTGGATGTGGATCATACTGTATATATTTTAATTATATGATCAAAACTTGTGCAAGCTATTACTCCAGTCATTAGAGGTTTTTTCCTCTAACCGACACCAAAGTTGATGAAATTTGGCATACTAGTAGATTAGATAGCGAAAAATAAAAAAATAAACGAATCCTTGCTGAGAAGTGTCGGAAAGAGGGTGGAACTACTCCCTAAACTTTTGAACGCATTTTTATTCATGAATGGATAGTTTTTTCTTAAAAATAACACTGCCATTCGAAAGAACGGAAAGTTTTATGTTAAAAATGACTATTCACACATCATAAATATTTTTGTTCCAAGTTTGAAAAACTTTTATCCCTAAAGACTCGCGAAAGCGCGCGAAATTGATTATTCAAAAATTTTCTGACAGTTTTCGTACTAAAATTGAATTTTTGCTCTAACGTGGAAAAATCTGTTAGGAAGTAATATACCAAACGAAAGAACAATTTTGAACCTTCATCTCTTGCACAGTTATACTACCAAATTCGTTCACATAAATAAATAATCTTGTTGCAACAGTAAGACATGGTCAATTACCCTTTATTTCAATCTTACATACTTGTAGATGGAAAATTATAGCAACTTAAGGGTCAGATATATTTTTCGAGTTATGTGTTTATTATTTCTACTATTTGGCTATATAGGATTTATTTTTTCTTTGTGTTATGAGCTTTGCAACTTGTGATTTTTTTTGACCTTCTCATCCTGTTAATTAACAAATCAGATTTCAAGCATTGTACGCATTATAAGCACCATGTTAACAGTATTATTTTAAAGGGAATATCGGCCAAAGTGGTCTCGAAAGTTTTCCCTTTTACTTTTCTGAAAGAGCAAGGACCCAGCTTCAAAATGCATGTACTTGAATTTCCCAGGGATGCTCCTGGGACGGCTATTTCAACTTGGAATATCGGGTAAATCTTAAAAACAGCACATTTGCAAAGCTTTCTCGAGCCCTCTGGTGAGTTTACGAAAAACTTATTTTTACTATTATTCCTGTCACGCTTATTAAAGTTGTCACGGCATGACAAAAAGTATACAGAGGTGAAAAACTTTTACAGAGCCACAAGTAAAGAGTCTATCTGCCTTGAGTACAATCTGATGGTGAGTAAATAAAGTTGTTTATTTGGATTGTATACTTACAAGGAGACGACACGGCCTTGGAGTCGGCGATTTGCCCTAATTTTTTTGTGTACTCTTAAGCGGCCTATACACATGCAGGCAAGTGTTAAGACTTGCCTGTACAGGTCGAGATACGCGAGTAAGTGCGAAAGTGTATGTGTCAAAACTGAAGGCGCGTTCAGTTCCAAGCGCGGCTCGAAGCGAATCAGATTCCGGCTGATTTTTAGAGCAAGTGCGAAGGCCAAATGGTGAGTTTTTGTTCGCGCCAAGACTGTTTTTACGTGATTTTTGTGGCAAAATAGGTAGTCGTTGAAAAAAATGGCAAATTCTAGGCTATCAAAGAAACACGAAGACATTATGAGAAAATTCATAGAATTATATAAAGACAATCCGTGCTTGTGGAAGATAAAATCAAAAGAGTATTCAATAAAATATTAAAAGAAAAAGGCCAACAAAATTTTACTTGAGAAGTTGAGAGAAATTATATGCAACTGACGTTAAAACCTCAACGTTTTACCTGAATAGTGTGTGACCGCAATTCGTTTCGCACTTGCTCGCGGACTTACCTGGACGCACTTGCGCGCGGGCTTGCCTGCATGTGTATAGGCCGCTTTAGTACGTATATTACAATATTAAAAAATTAAGACGCACTATTCAGAAAATTTGACAAAAAAAAGATTTTACATTTTTTTGTATAGCATATAACCTATAATGTAAAATCTCTGTTGAAGCTCTGTGTGGCTCAGGCAGCAGCGTTCGTAACTTTTAACCCGAAGGTTTCGGGTTCGATTTTCTCCATGCCTTTTATTAAGTAAATAATTATTTTAAATG
Source organism: Listronotus oregonensis (assembly GCA_019359885.1). Taxonomy (NCBI): domain Eukaryota; kingdom Metazoa; phylum Arthropoda; class Insecta; order Coleoptera; family Curculionidae; genus Listronotus; species Listronotus oregonensis. The sequence continues at coordinate 20,190 of JAHBCN010005887.1, read as the reverse complement.
TTATTAATCTTTACATTACTTTTCAAATCTATTTATTTTAATTTTTGTAATTAAATAATTCTAACATTAGTTTATACATATAAAAATTATGCCCAGCGACTGCGAAAACCTATAAGGAATATATTTGCATGGTTTTATCTCATTTTTTGTTAAAACAATGTATAATTGTTTAATTGTTTGAAAAGTTATGAATTATTCATTACTACAAGCTGTGAGCCGAAAGATCGCAATTACAAGTTACTTTTTGCTTATTTATATCGGGCTAACTTTGAGCCCCAAACGGACCAATTTGCAACATAAAATTGTTAATAACAATTGACCATCAACTTCCTAGGTTGTATGAACTCGAAAATCGAGACCAACTACCAAAAAAAAGTATAGAATTTCAACTTGAGATCTCAAAAATCTATAAAATACAAGCAGCGCCGTACGTATTGGCGCTCCCTGCCTCCTCACTAGCTACGAGCCTGGTCACAACTCAGGGATACATCACGTTGTTCCTTTATCGCACTTGTAAAGTCCACTGCAAGGGGGATAAGGTTTTTTTTTTCCCGTTATTTCTGCTTTTAAAAGAAATTACACATTTTTCCATGTTTAAGGCTGGTTTTCACCCCGTTTCCGACACCCCTGAGCAAGGATTTTGGTATTTTCGGTTTCCGAGTACCAAACACTACATCTGTACCAAATTTCATTATTTTGGACTCGGTTAGAGGTAGGGGGGTTTTTTGCCTTTAACGACTGGAGTATATGCTAAAATGCATAAAAATAGATTTTTACTACTTGTGAGATTTGTGAGATTTTAAAAGGGGTACATTATTTAAGCTATGTTTTTCGGGTTGTTACTTACCTTTTGTAAATCAACTGAACATTCTCCCAAAAAAGCATGTTCATGATGCGGAATTAGGTCCCATAATGTAATTTCCAGAACTCTTTCCATTAATTCATCCCCGGGTACATTCATGAAACTAAGATTTGCGTTCCATATCGGATTTTGACTTCCAGGGGCAACATCAGTTTGAAGGCAGTGCTCTTCAGTTCTATAAAATAAAAAACTTTAAATTTATTGACAACCTGAATCTGATAAAAGACTAAAGGATCAGCAGTTGTGAATTATGTTTAGAAAAGCAGCAGTATTATAAAATATTATTTGTTTTACAAGTCAGATTTTTCAAAACGGTCCGGTTCAGTCTAGGTATCAGGGTTTCCAAAAGGGTCCGGGTCAGTCCAGGTCCCAGGGTATAGACTTGTGCAACAACAGTATGCACAGAGTTGATTGACCTTTACGAAATTGCAAATCGCCCATAAACCCCAAAAAACCCCAATTTAGAATCAAGATAATTCAACAAATTGTGGTTCTTTTTCATGTGATCTACTAGCTTAGAGAGATTAATTGACCCTGGCACCTAGACCCACGCTGTTCCTTTTGGTAAGCCTGGGGGGTTACTTAAACAATATTTTATAAATAATAAATTCACCACAACAATATAAAACATATCTCAGTAGCAGCAATCTTTTTATTTAATTCATTTTTTAAAGAAGTTCTTTTTAATAGTGTACGAAGTGAATCCAAATTTAAAAAAAATAGGTTCTTCTAAATAGTGCTGATAAAATATATTATTTGAAACAGTTTTTTAACGAAGAGGTTAAAATCAATAACATTAATCCATAAAACCTCCTCTCCTTCTCCTCTGTAATACTTTTTTTTTAGAGGGTGCTGCAAATTCAAGGGAAACTATGTTAGGCAGTATTGCACAGTTGGGAGCCTAATTTAATAGTGTTTGGGAGTTTAAAATACCTAAAAACTAAAAACATTTTTCTGCGTCACTTTTTTACGCAAAAAAATGGTCCTATTTATTTTTAATTTCCACGTATAATTCTTTAAATATTATTTTTAAATCCATTTATTTAAATACGAAGCGTGAATTAGTCTAATCTGATCTAAAAGTTTTAGAAGGTGGTGATATAATACTCACCTTCCTCAGTAGGTCCTTTGTACTTCTTCTTGTAGTTAACGACGTCTTTATGTGAAATTTTCCTAATTTCGGTTAAAGGAGGCCAGTTTGTGCCCAGCATGGAGTACCGTTGAAATTTGAGGGCGGGGCAGTCGCAAAGAATATGTTTTACGGTCCCATCACAACCCCACTGTTATGCGAGGTCTTTTTATACTTTGTCCGGGTAGTTCTTTCTTAGTTCTTTTGGATGAGCCCCTTATGGATTCATTCCCTAGTTAGCCCTTGTGCTGTGGTTTTAGTCACTTAAAGGGCAGGTTCTGGTCATCTGAATGTCCTGCTACGCACAGGAGAGTTACCCTGTTGTGTTCTCCCAGAACTTTCAGTTCTTTTTGGCATTCCCATGTTAGCCTGGACGTTACCTTGGGGTTTGCTGGTGCCCCCAGTGACGCCTGGCTGTCTATTATTATGCAGATCCGCTTGTTTTTACAAGTCCTCCTGTTATTTTCTTTTGCACAGTGCAGAAAAGCATTTATTTCTGTTTGAAATACAAAACTGTGTGTTCCTAGTAAAATGAAGAATTGTGAATTCCTCATTTTACTGTACACCCCCGCTCCAGTTCCCTGCTCGGTTTTGGAACCATCTGTATACCAGATGATGTTTTTAACTATACCGGGGAAACATAATATGATTTAAAAGTTGGTCTTCATAATAAAAAAATCATATCCAAGCCAGATTCTGACGGTTATTTTTAAATTGATCTTATAGACAGAATCTTAGACGCGTAAAAAATATATCTTTTAACCTCCAAATATATTTTCGATCTTTAACAAGTTCTATGACTAAAAACTATTTTTTTATAGGAATTTGGCATTTTGTCATAACGAAATAAGCAAAATAATATCCAAAATGTTTTTCTTTCTTTTTTAAATAATTTGATAAAACTTGATGAATTTTATGATACTGATGCTCAAACATACAGGGTGTCCCAAAAGTAATGGGACACAGAGCAACAGCAGATTCCTTAGGTCTAAATAATGCAATTTACGTAAACTTGACTTATCCGAAAGTTGATAATAACAAAGATAAGGGTTGAATTTAATTTTGCTTTCTTTTTTTTAATAATTTTTAACCAAATGACCTAGAGGTACAAAATTTGGGATCTGGTGGTTTCTGAAGCGAGAAATTTAAATTCGTCCACGTTTTTGATGTTGTATAGAGGCCTCCTATCCTCCTTGTTTTAGATGCAACTTTTTTTAAGTTGAATATTGACCTGTTTATTAAAAATTAGTTCTATAAATCCACTGCATCAAAAATGTATACTTTATTTGGTCCCAGTAGGCCCTGAGAAAAACGCCCTTTAAAGGATCTGGAATTTTTTTATGGAAAAAGAATTTTGGCCAATTGTTCTCAAACTTTGCATAGTGATAGTTCTTAAAGGATCTTTTCAGGGCAAAAACCCAAAACGCCCCAACTCCAAAATCACCCTCAAATGTCACTGGGGATTTGGGGACCTTTGAGGGTGATTTTGGAGGGTTTGGAGGCGTTTTCGGGTTTTGTGTCCTTAAAGTCCTTTGATCAGCGTGTTAAGAACTATTACTATGCAAAGTTTGAAAACAATTGGCCAAAATTCATTTTCCATAAAAAAATTGCAAGATTCTTTAAAGTGCGTTTATCTCGAGAACGGCTGCTCCTAGAGATTTAAATAAAGTATACATTTTTGATGCAGATGAATTTATAGTAACTTATTTTTTAATAAACAGGTTAATATTCTAAGCTTAAAAATAGTTACGACATCTAAAACAAGTGAGGTAGGCCGTAGCTGGCGCCCTCTAGTAGCAACATCAAAAGCGTGAACGAATTTAAATTTCTTGCTTCAGAAAACTCCCAGATCCCAAATTTTGTACCGCTAGGTCATTTGGTTAAAGAATTATTAGGAAAAAACGAAAGCAAAATTAAAAGTTTAACACCCTATATCGTTGTTATTATCAACTTTCGGATAAGGCAAGTTAACGTAAATTGCATTATTTAGACCTAAGGAATCTGCTGTTGCTTTGTGTCCCATTACATTTGGGACAGCCTGTATAATGCAAAAACTTAAACAGGCTCAATAATATTTCCAATGCGAAATTTGTAAAAAAATATTTTAAATTTGCAAAAAAAAATAGAATGTTAGATTTTTTACCTCAAAAACGTTAAAGTTAATAGAGAATATTATGTTTTTTCTTTTTTTGAAAATAAACAGTTCAGATAGGTTATAGAAATTGTTGAACAGTATTCTAAAAAATAATATGATGATAATCTTTAAAGACCTTATTTTACTGCAAAAAAAAGTGCTACAGGAACTGGTTTTTTGTATCTAGATCTACTGAGAAATAATCTGGAATAAAAATTAAACCAGAATTTAAAATTTTGTTGATATTCTTAAGATGATCTAAGGTATTCCCAGCTTTAAATAGCCACTGTCTGGCATTGTTCAGCGTTGATTTCATGACTTTGCATTTCTTATGGAAATATCTTTTGGATTGGTAGCATTCTATATAACATAATATTTAAAACATTTCTGATGTATAATAATTATTTTTTGGTTAAATAATAATGTTTGTGATTACTTCATCTCAGGAAACTAAACAGTTCATGCAAGTAGGTGTGACATTAAGCTTCTTAAAGGACATGGCACACTTCTTATGGATTTGAGTCACCGACAGATTTTTTTATATTTTAGTATTTTATTATGGAAGCCCAAATAAGCATTTTCTTTCATGGCGCCAACTTTGTAGCTACAGGGTGATACTATAAAATAAAGCCAAAAATTTTTAAAAATAATTATTTTATTTATTACAAAATACTGTCTGTTACCCTACACTGATAAAATTAGGCATTTTTTATATAAAAAGAATATATATTTCATACCAAGTACTTTTTTATCGTGTACAGGGTTTTTATCTGTCTTGTCCTACAAGGTGCACGATTTATTAATGAACCAACAAATATACAGTCTAGTCGGACTAACTAATTTATACATACAGCGTGTCCCTCCAAAAAGTAATTTTTAGATACCGGGTGAACCAAAATTATATGGCGGATTTATTTATATTTTTTCCAATCATACTGAAACCGCTGTTGTAAAAAAAAATTCCACCAATCTACAATATAAACATACTGGGTGATGTAAGCAGATGTTTCGACAAGTGACTTAGTATTACGTAAAATATCGCAATTTATTACAAACGTGAATAATAATTAATGCATAATATCTTACAGTAAAAATACAGATTACGGGTTTTAAGGTAACCCTTAATCATTTCAAAACAAAAATAAACAGTATGGTAAACTTCAAACAGTAACAAGTTAGATACTGTTTGTAGAGGGACATATTTTTATTAGTAACTCATAGCAACACCGATGTATTAATTAGTATTATTCATTTAAATCAAACTAAGGCCATCGTTTAGCCTTATTAAAAACTTAATACTAAAATGTTTTTAAAAGTAAACTATACTATTTATAAGAAACAGAGATAAAACGATCATACTAGTCAAGAACTTGTGGCTCTTCAACTGCTCTATGTGCAGCGTCCAAAACAGTTGTAAGTAAAACAGTTGTTGGATATTTAACAACCTATTGATACCTAGCATATCCCAAGTACCATATTACACTGGCAACATGAGCACATACGCCAAGCGTTCTGGCACCCACTTTGCATGTAATAGGTAACCGAAATAGGATAATCATTTTTTGAAATGGAGAAAGCAAATATGAAATAAAAATATTATGCTTAATAACTTGCGTAAACCTTGAAAATTTCTTGGCTCTTATTAAGCCAGGTTCAAATTGTTGAACTTGAAATATATTCATTATTTGGTTCCCTTTCAGCGGTATCTTGAATATAAGTTGGAGAGAGCCTTACTGATAGGTACCAAATGTTTTAAAAATAACATAGTCTATAGGCAAAACAGGAAATTTAATATTATTATTTTCCATATTTACCCATGCACCACCACCTCGACGTAAGTTAAAATAAAGTATACCTCTTATGCATTGAAAATGACTGCCTTTGTTTTCTAAAATTGGAGCTTTTTGGCGCTTTTAGATATGTGTAGTCGGGGTATAAAATTGCACAATGCTGTTCGGGTTAGGGTTATATAACCAATTTTTAAAATTGTCTACAGGTCTTTGAAAGAATCTTTTCCTATTTCGAATTTCTGCGCAAGCAAACCCATATTTTGCTTTATTGTGCCATATTCTACTTACTAACTTTCGTATGAATGGAAAAAAATATAAATAAAACCACCATATAATTTTGGTTTACCCGGTATCTAAAAATGACGCTGTATGTATAAATGAGTTACTGCCAAGTTACGAAATTCTATATGTTATAATAATAACTGAAATAATATTACATTATATTTAGGCCTACGGGACTGTATATTTGTTGGTTCATTATTAAATCGTGCACCCTGTAGGACATGACAGATAAAAACCCTTCTCACGATAAAAAAGTACTTGGTATGAAATATATATTCTTTTTATATAAAAAATGCCTAATTTTATCAGTCTAGGGTAACAGACAGTTTTTTGTAATAAATACAATAAATATTTTTAAGAATTTTTGGCTTTATTTTATAGTATCACCCTGTATAGCTACAAGGTTGGCACAATGAAAGAAAATGCTTATTGGAAGTCCATAATAAAATACTTAAATTTAAAAAAAAATCTGTCGGTGACTCAAATCCATAAGAAGTGTGCCATGTTCTTTAACCATATCCTTCTTAAAAATTTCTGTGTTAACATTTAATAATTAAGAGTGCATTTACGCTACACCTTCGGGGTCGAACAAAAGGACGCGAAGACGGTGGGCGGAGACTAACAAACTCCCACTACCACAATTTTCGTATAGCCACATTAAAAATATTATATTTTATTTAGATTCTTCCAAATTTGGTGTATCGATGCGATGTTGTTTTCGATTACAAGCCTACAGGAGATAACGTTTTTCGGTAACTATTTTTCACTTAAATGACATAAATTATACACCATTTTAGAGGTAAGGAAATAATCTATGCCTCTGTTGTAACGGATTTTTAAATATGAGTCGAGTTAAGAAAAAATAGTATCTAAACATAACCGATTTTAGGTGACTTTCACTCAAGGAAATATTAAAAACTAAATCCAATTTAAAAACTATTACACAGAAGCCTAGATTTAAGGTTGGCTTTCATATAGTTTTTAAAATTATCGATAACTATACCGTTTTTGAGAAAAACATTATGCCCCGAACCCCAAATTGGATCCAATTTTCACGAAGACTTAATAGAAATTATCCTTGCTTAACAATCTATAAAGCTTGTTCATAAAAAACATGACAAGAATGATTTACCAAAGCAAAGAACTCTACAAAAACTACATAACTAATTAAAATAACTGACAAGTTAAGACAACACAAACTTTAAATTAACGTGCCTAAATCACCCATGATTTCTAATTAACTCCAAGATTTAGTACAGGCATTACCTGAGGCAGAAAATTATTTATCCTGAAATGAAAACTAGGCAAAGAAATGACAAAAACATTTTTATAAAAGTAAAAGGCTTTTCTTTCAGCTTTCTGGTATTCTTAGAAAACTTAAAGTTTGATTAATATATTTTTTAACCTGTGTATTTTATTGTTTTTAAACCCCATTAAAACTAAATAGACCGGTCTATAAAAACTTTGTATTAAAATAACGTTTTTTAAGAAAATCAAAAACAAATCAAAGTACAATTTTTTTTTTACAAAAATCTGCCTGTATACTTTATAGTTTTAAATATAAACTATTAAACAAAAAAATTTAAATTAAAAAAAAATGCAAAATTAAATAATTGTAATAAGCTTTTTTTGACATAAAATATAAATATACAGGGTGACTCATGTAATGGATATGACGTCATTAACGATTTAATAAAATATACTAAGTGACATAGAAATCCGAACACCCAGTTTAAATGGTTTTATTTTAATAAAATTTGGTAAATTTATTTATCTTACTGAAAATAACAATTGATGGAATTTGCAGCCTTATTAGTCTGAGATTTTGGTTTTTATACTGATTTTTTAAAAATTCACTAACAATCTAAAAATGAATATTGCAGCCGCAGTAAAGATCCAAATTTGGCGGATTTTGGTTCTTGACATTCTTTACGATTGGTTACGATGCCTAGAGTACGGAAACCTGTACGATTTCGTCAACTTAGTGAGTTTGAGAGGGGCCGTATAGTGGGACTTCGGGAAGCTGCACTTTCTTTTTGGGAAATTGCAGTTAGAGTGCAAAGAAGTGTAGACACTGTGGTTAGGTGTTGTCAGGCATGGCTTCAAGAAGGCCGTACGCGAAGAGCAAGGGGCACTGGACGCCGCCGTAGAACAACAGACCGTGAAGATCGTCGCCTAAGATTATTGGCTTTAAGGAACCGTTTTTCCACTACCAGGTTCATTGCAAAGGAATGGTTTGCAGAACATGGAAGACCTATTGGCATGCGAACTGTTTACCGACGAATAAGAAGTTTTGGCCTGTTTTCATACCGACCACACTGGGTCCTCCCTTTAACTCCAGAACACCGACGTAATCGCCTTGAGTGGTGCAGAGAACGGTCACTCTGGGATCAGGAATGGAACAGTATTGTCTTTAGTGACGAGTCTCGATTTTGTTTAGGAATGCACGATGATCGAGCCAGGGTTAGAAGGCGACGTGGTAAAAGGAGGAATCCACAGTTTTTTGTTGAAAGACATGTTCATCACACTGTTGGAGTTATGGTTTGGGGTGCTATAGCTTATGGTTCCAGGTCACCTCTAATCTTCATCAGAGGTAACATGACCGCGCAGCGTTATATCCAAGAAGTTCTAGAACCCCATCTTTTACCATATCTTGACACCCTGGCAAATCCAACTTTCCAACAAGATAATGCCCGACCACATGTTGCAAGAGTCACAATGGACTTCTTTCAACATAATGCTGTCACATTGTTACCATGGCCACCAAGATCTCCCGACTTATCCCCAATTGAACACGTGTTGGATATGATGGGTAGGAGGTTGCTCAATTTGCAACGTCCTCCTCAGACTCTAGGAGCACTTCAAGAGGAGTTGGTGATTGCCTGGAATGAGATACCACAGGAGGACATTGACCACCTGATCAGAAGCATGCCTAGACGCGTTGGAGAATGCGTAACACATCGGGGTGCATCCACACATTATTAAAGGTAAAAGGGCTTTAAAGTAATGCAATTTTTTAATCATTTACTTATTATGCTTCATTAAGTACTATATATACAAAATTTTATTAAAATAAAATCATTTAAACTGGGTGTTCGGATTTCTATGTCACTTAGTATAGAAACGTCCATATTTTATTGCAGATATATAATCTTTAAGAAGAGCTGATTTTAAAAACATAAAACACTTATGGTTTTAGGAAGCAGTTTCGAGGTAACAGGGTGTTAAAAAATTGTAAACCTAATATATGGAACAAATTTATTATTTGTTAAAGCAAAAAAACACTGGGAATTTTCTCGAACACGTAAATAATAATTTTAAATTGCGCATTTTTTGTCATAAAATATTACTATACATGGTGATTCATGTAGTAGATATGACGTCATCGACGATTTTTTAAAATAGAAACCTTCATATTTTATTACAGATTTATAATTTTTAAGAAGAGCTAATTTTAAAAACATAAAACACTTATAGATTTAGGTGGTAGTTTTGTAGTTACAGGGTGTTAAAGAAATGTGAACATAATATATGAAACATTCATTAATTGTTAAACCAAAAATACCTTGAAAATTTTCTTGAACACGCGTATAATAATTTTATATTGTGCATTTTTTGACCTAAAATATAAATATACAGGGTAACTTATATAGTAGACATGACATTATCGATTATTTTTAAAATAAAAACTGCCATATTTAAGTGTAGATTTATAATCTTCCAGAAGAATTGTGTACATAATGGAACAAATTCATCATGCGCATGTCGTTTAAAAACAAAGGATAGAAAAACACGTTATTTAATTTTGTATTAAAAAAGCATAAGAAAAAACATTTTTTTAATTAAATGTTAAAATTTTCCCCCATTTTGGGCCTGACAATATCCCAAGCGGTCAATAAAATCTTGTTTAAATCTTTTTATGGTTTCTACTGAAATAAGTTCACATTCTGCCGGTTTTTTAGATCTTTAATATTTGCAGGTCTTGTTTTGTATACAACACTTTTAAGGCGGCTCCATAAAAAAAAGTCCAGCGGTGCGAGGTCGGAGGACCTAGCTGGCGACTCTCGTTTCACTTCTATCTATTTATTTGGGAGAACATTATCGGTATACTGCCGTACTTCAGCGGCATAGTGTGGTGGTGCACCGTCTTGTTGATACCACAAGTTTTTATCTACAGCTTCTTGATTTTTCCTACTAGGGAATAAGTTAACTAGGGAGGAATAAGGTAAGTTTGAAGAAAATGAAGATAATTTTGCTCGTTTACAGCATTATCGAAAAAGTATGGCCCGAAAATTTTATTTTTTACTATGCCTGCCCAAACGTTAATTTTGGGGATATTGGGAATGATGCAGATGTACCTATGATTTTCCCGAGCCTAATATCCACAATTTTGTAAGTGTACATCACCATTTAATTTAAAAGTAGATTTTCCCAAAAATATTAAGTTTTTAACAAAAAAGGGACTCGTTACATCTTTGTATTAAATTTTGATCTTCCTTCCTTCCAAAGGTAAAACTTTTCTGCACTCAAAGGATTGTAAAGGCTCATACCAGCAGTCCCAGGATCCAAACCAATCTGGCGAACACTACTGTGGGGTTTTTTACAGCCAACAATATTTTTCATTTTTTGTCTTCCTGAATAGACCGGCGGCGTTTCTGGGGAAGATCTTTTACGAAACCAATTTCTCTAATTTTGTTTCAATTTTAATCACAGTTGATCCGGTGATTGTAATCTCGGTGTATTTAGCGTTAAACAAAAGGTAAACTTCTTGTTGGGTGCGAACCCCGTCAGCATACTCAGTCATCTTAGAGATTTCTATCCTTTCCGTAGTAGATAAGTGAATAAGTCATTTAATAATATTACTCAAATAAACTGCTCAACAAAAGATCGTACCATTTAAATTTTAGACCCATTTTCAAACCGCTGTAACTTTTTTAAAAACTAACTTTTTGAATATCTAAAACGAAGTTTAAAACCCATTTCTTCTACTTTAAGCTGTATTGCATTTAGTTTTAGTAAGATTAATCTTATCATGATGTACAGTGTGATCAATAAGTTGCAAAAAAAAAAAAATCGAGTGTGTCCCATTTCATTGGTAATTTTTTTGGTCGTTATAAATGGGTTGTTACAGTCATATCAATATTTCTAGACGTTTTTGCCAGTTTTTGAATTGAGGACCTCTGGTTGCGATACGCTTCTAAACGTCAAATTTTGGTAATCAATTTTTTAAAAAAGCTATAACTGGAAAAATGGATTGACGGATTTCAACGAGTGTTTCATATTCGGAAAGCTCATTTATGTAGATTAATTTTATGAGTATACGGGGCCAACAAATACCAAACGCGTACCTGATTTAGAAATCCTAAATATACGGTAAATTATTGAACGCCAAAGGGACCATATGTTGTGTTTTGTTTTAAAAATGGCCCAGTTGAAGTTTGTGTCAATATCTCGAAACGATTTCTACCGTTAATCGATTTATGCTGTTTAAGTGCCTGTAAATTTATTCAGCAAAAATGCGTCGTTATTATGGCATTAGTGTAAATTTTGGTAGGAATTCCAACAACGTCTTAAAGTTTAAACATTTTTAAACATAAATTAGGGTATTTGGTGTTGTACACCATGATATACGGAGTGATCAACAAAGTGCTTTCAAAAATTTAAATGTTTAATTTTGTGCCATTTTGGATAGCAAAATGTTTTACTTATTAGAATAATATTGTTTTTTCGATATTCCTAGACGTTGTTGCAAGTCTTTATTATTAAAATCCTAGATGAATGTAAATTTAGGATTTCCAGTAATCCATTTTACACATGTTTTAATAAACGTTAAAAAAAAAACACTCTCATTAGATAAAATGTTTTTATAAATCTCAATTGGGTAAAATTACATTTAATAACCAATATTAAAAACAACAATAGTAACAGATAAAATTAATGATGTAACGAACAAAAAAGAAACATTAAAATTAATAATGGGTGGGTCCCCCGTGAGCCCTCCTCTACCCTTCTTGGCATGCTATTCACTAAGCTTGCAAGGAAGTTCTGGGAATATCGTTCCATTCCACTCTTATTGCATTTGCATTGTCATCCAAGTTGTTAAAATTATGCTCTCCGTTATTCAATTTTCTTTTAATCCAACTCCATACATTTCTATCACATTCATATCCGGCGATCTTGCAGGCCAAATCATTCTTTCAATATTGTTATCCCTTAAGACTTCTTGGACGATTCTGGCTCTATGTGGACGAGCGTTGTCGTCCACCAAGACAAAATCGTTGCCAAAGTTTTGTGCAAAAGAATAACAATATCCCTAATACACATATCTCGATACCTTTCAGCATTCATCGATTCTCCCACCAAAACAACCAAATCTGTTCTCCCATTCAACATCACACCACCCCACACAAGCAGTCCTCCACCTTCAAACGGTACCCTTGCATCCATGTTTTCTTCCAGATATCGTTCATTTCTTGCTCTCCAGACCAAAATTCGTCCGTCACTTTCATACAAATTAAACCTACATTCATCCGTAAACATGCACCTACTCCATTCTGCTATCCCCCAGTTAGCATGATCTACAGCCCAAAGCCTCCTTGCAGCTCTGAGTAGCCTGCAAAGCAGGGCAGGCAGCACGCCTCCCTTAAGTCCTCGCTCATGAAGCGTCTCCTGATAGTTTGTGTGGAGACCCTTACGCCACTTGCTGCTTGGAAACTTCGGCAATTTTTGGTAGCATTAAGAGTCCTACAGCGATTGACGTTTCGTATTATTAGACGATCTTGCCTAGCTGTCGTTTTTCTGGCTCGTCCGCAGCGACCCTGTTGGCGGTAATTTAAATACCATGGGCTCGTGCTCTAGCTATGTCCGTTTAACAACAGATATTGTGGTGCCCACAAATTCCGCAATGTTCGGTATAGTACGGCCTTGTTGACTAATCTGCTTAGGATTAAAACTATTAGACATGTAACTACTACTAAATGTATTATTTCGGTATCTAAAAACTTACCGCACTATATTTCGTAGTTCATTTTCGCTTAGTTTTTTCCATTTTTAAAGAGTAAAGTTACCTCTACAGAAGTTTTGTTTGACTTCAAACTGTTTTATGACAATGACATTATTCCATCGTTGCTATAAAACGTATCGCTGCTATAGATAAATTCAATGTATCAAGTAAACATTTTTTCTTTTTGTAGAGGTAATTTGACTCTTTGAAAACAAGCTAAAATCAGCTAAAAAATATAGTGCGGTGTTTTTGGACAGAAATGTTAAAAAGAGTTTCAAGCCTAACAATTTTAATCTAAAACATCTTGCGCAAACAAGGCCGTTCTGTAGCTAATGTTGCGGTAATTATGGATACCATAATAAATTTGAAAGCACTTTGTTGATCACTGTATATCATGGTGTACAACACCAAATACCCTAATTTATGTTTAAAAATGTTTAAAAATAAGACGTTGTTGGAATTCCTATCATTCAGACCTAATGCCATAATAACGACGCATTTTTGCTGAATAAGTTTACAGGCACTTATAAATCGATTAACGGTAGAAATCGTTTCGAGATATTGACACAAACTTCAACTGGGCCATTTTTAAAACAAAACACACACATATGGTCCCTTTGGTTCAATAATTTACGTATATTTAGGATTTCTAAATCAGGTACGCGTTTGGTATTTGTTGGCCCTGTATACTCATAAAATTATAGTTATCGAAAAGTGCTTAGGACATAAAAGATCTACATACAATGAGCTTTCCGAATATGAAACACTCGTTGAAATCCGTCAATCCATTTTCCAGTTATAGCTTTTTAAGAATTGATTACCAAATTTGACGTTTAGAAGTGATCGCAAGCCAGAGGTCCTCAATTCAAAAACTTTCAAAAACGTCTAGAGATATTGATATGACCTGGTAACAACCCATATTATAACGACCAAAAAAAATTACCACTGAAATGGGACACACTCGATTTTTTGTTTTACTCTATTGATTACCCTGTACATCATGATAATATTCATCTTACTAAAACTAAATGCAATACAGCTTAAACTAGAAGAAACGCGGTTTTAAACTTCGTTTTAGATATTCAAATAAGTTAATTTTTAAAAAAGTTACCAGTTTGAAAATGGGTCTAAAAATGCAATGGTACGATCTTTTCAGCAGTTTACTTAACTCAAAATGACACTGGCCGACACAATTTTTGTAACACAGTTCAGCCTATTATTTACGTAATGCTTATACCTTTCCAATAATAAAAAAATATCCATAAAGCCCTAATACGTCCAGTTTTCAATGGGCCCATAAGACCCTTTTAAATTGGCAGGTATTAAATTTTATGAGGAGTCATTTAAAAAGAGTGCGAAATAAAACCTAAAATAGGTTGTTTATAACATTAAGCTTATTATCTTATTCAGTCTTCTTTCGAGTTTCAAATTGACTAGTTCTGCGCAGTAAAGAAAGTATTTTTAACGGCGAAAATGTCGAGTGAAAAGCGACGGGGTTGCAAAATTTCTCCAGACAAGTTTTGTTATATTTGTGGAGAATTTATGGTGAAGTCACAAGTAGGCCATTTTCTGAAAATGTGAAAAAAGCCTATTTCATGTATTTTGGTGTTTTAATCGGAGATCAAGAGAAGCAGTGGGCTCCACATGTTTGTTGTGTCAGCTGTAGCGTCTCATTGGTGCAGTGGATGAAAGGAAAAAGAAAAAGTATGCCTTTTGCAGTTCCAATGGTATGGCGAGAACCCACCAATCATTTTGACGATTGCTATTTTTGCATGACAAAGACTGAGGGTCATTCCAAAAAAGAAAAGCGCAAGATCGAATATCCGAATTTGCCATCTGTCATAAGACCTATTCCTCACAATGCAGAATTACCAGTACCGACTGCACCTTTAAATTGGCAAGATGTTGTTTTGGGAGAGAATGAAGATAATGACACATCATCAGGCAGCTCCGAAGAACAATGTATTGACCCTACTTTTATTCCAGGACTCAGTTCTGACGAGCCACATTTAATTGTTCAAAGCGAGTTAAATGATTTAGTACCTGATTTGGGGTTGTTAAAACAACAGTCAGAACTTCTTGGTTCCCGTCTTAAGGAGTGGAACTTATTAGCCAAAGAAACAAAAATTACGACTTTTAGAAAAGGGAATGCTACGTTTTCTGCATTTTACAATATGATACAATACAAGGTTTAATGCAAGAACTCAATATCAAACATTCTCCTTGTGAGTGGCGCTTGTTCATCGACTCATCAAAATATAGCTTAAAAGCTGTTTTGTTACATAATGGAAATTTAAAACCATCTCTACCAGTTGCCCATTCAGTTACAATGAAAGAAACCTATGAAAATATGAGTATACTCTTAGATACAATAAATTACAACCGGTACAAATGGCAGATATGTGACGATTTAAAAGTTATAGTAATTTTACTGGGACTTTAGGGAGGATTTACAAAATATTGCTGTTTTCTTTGTTTGTGGGATAGTCGTGCAGTGCATGAACATTATGTAAGGAAAGTTTGGCCGAAAAGGAGTGAATTTTAACCGGGATCTTAAAATGTTAACTTTAGATCCAAAAAATGTGCTTTTGCCTCCTTTTCATATTTAACTGAGACTGATGAAAAACTTTGTGAAGGCTATGAATAAAGAGAGTGAAGGATTTCAATACTTAAGACAAGTCTTTCCCCAATTAAGTGACACCAAATTAAAGGAGGGTATTTTTATTGGGCCACAAATCAGAAAATTGCTGGATGATGTTAATTTTAAAGAGAAGCTCACCACGCAAGAACTCAGAGCTTGGAACTCATTTGTAAGTGTAGTGAGGGGATTTTTAGGCAATAATATGGATGCAAACTACGAACAACTAGTTAATGAACTGTTAGACTCCTATAAATCGCTTGGTTGCCGAATGTCATTAAAAATTCACTTTGTTCATTCCCATTTATCATTTTTCCTAAGAATTTGGGCGCCGTCAGCGACGAGCAGGTGAAGGTTCCATCAAGATATCGGACAATGGAAATTCGGTACCAAGGACGATGGGATCCAGCCATGATGGGTGATTACTGTTGGTTTTTGAAGAGAAGATGTGACACCCCATAAAAGGAAAAAGTAGAATTAATGTGTTTATTATGTTTGCTTTTTTCTTAAATATCAATATAATATAAATTATAAATTTAATCGATATACAAGGTTGTAAAATATTTTTTTAAAATACATATTATATGGTGCAGTTCTACCTATATGGGTTTGTTTAATGTAATGTAACAAAAAAACCTTACGTGTTAAAACTTTTTGTTTGACATTTTTGTATTCAGATAGGTCCATTCTACTGCAATATGCTATTCAGCTTTGTGTTACATCAAAAAAAAAAAAAAAAAATGTCGGCCAGTGTTATTATTGTGTCAGCATAACAAGCATTACCATATTAACAAAGCAGATATTAAAACGCGATTATAAGTATTGCTGCTACCCATTTACATAAAAAATTAAGACTCTGTACCTACAAAACTGTACATTAATGTTATATATTTTTTTTATTTTAAAAATCAGCTCTTTTTAAAAATCGTCGATGACATTATATCTACTGCTCGAGGCACTCTTTATATTTATATTTTATGTCAAAAAATGAGCAATTTAAAATTAATATTTAAAAGTTCGAGAATTTTTTTTGCTTAATCAAATAATGAATTTGTTCCATATTTAATTGCAGATTTATAACCTTTAAGAAAAGGTGATTTTAAACAGAAATATAGTGTACCTTTTAAATTTTTTAATAATTAAACTTTTTTATGTGTGTTGCATGTTATAACGTTTTTCCCAACACAAAGAATATAAAAAGTGTTTAAAATTTATTTTATTTTTCAACAAATATTTATAAATTTTTATTAAATGTGGTACATTAAGAACGTTAACACATACACAAGGACAAGAGCTTCACGCCACAGAGGTCCATAAGAGCGACTTTTTCCATAAACATAAAAGCTTTAGACCACAGAAATAAGTTAGGATTAGTAAGTAAAACAAAAATATTTAATTATTTTTTTTTTATTTTAAATTTATTTTAATTAGGCAAGCGATAAGTACAGTATATATTTTTATATTTTGTGAGAAAGTTAACTGGGATAATAACTTTGCATTCTGAGATTAAAGTTTTAACAAGTTTATCAATATGAACAGTAGAGTGGAGAGAAATTTGCAATGAAATTTTTTTTGGAAATTAAAAATGGGCTAGTATTAAATAAGTGCTACACATGTATGTTGTTTAGGGTTTAAAATTTCATCGTTTTTGGACTCTATCTTCAGGTGCCACAACGCATGTAACTATTGAGAAATTTAAAAAACGAGTTAAAAAGACTTTGATAATAAACCACCCAGAACTGACCACAAGGAGGTTTCCGTACCTGGAGTTCCACCCACCCTCCCCATCCAATGATATTTAATTAAAATCTTTTATAGTATTGAATTTAGGCATTTCAGACCTTGATTTCAGTTTTGTCATTATAAATCCATCCTAGCTTCTGTTCCCGCAACTGCTAATGATGCCTCTGTGACTAGCTTTACCATTCTCTCCACAGCCTGTGTGACATAGAAATTTTACTAGATCCATTTTGGAAACTGATTTTATAAGCTCGAGTAGTTCTAACTTTGAAATTGACTTGACAATTGGAGGTTCAGTTACGTTGCATATTTGCCATAGGTTCCTCGTAAGTGTTTGCACCAAAATTTAGCTTAGGTACCGTAAATTCTCTTACAGTAGCACTGGTAGCAGAAATACTGGTGTTTCTGAATTCTAATATGCGCCGTAGGCTTAGTTCTCGAATATGTGCCCTTTCGTCATTTAGAACAAGTTTTTTTTTTATAACTGATTTAATAATTTTTAAAATATTTTGATGCAGATATCTTGATCGTTTTATCATTTCCAACAAATGCATCTAAGCAAGATCTTACCTTTATATTGAACCAGGTAGGCGCATATACTTTCAAAACAAAAATCGCTAAGATGGTTAGATTTCTGGAAGGTATTTCTGTGGCCACATATAACCTAAGTATTCTATTAGCGCATGTAAGCCATCTTGCGTGAGCCAGAGGTCCAATATTTTTGCATGAAAGATCTTCTGTAATAGTTCCAGATGATATTGCCAAACACATTTCATTGAGGTATTTCTGATCACTGCTTAATAAGTCACTATCCACATAAGGAAATTCGACTTCGATGGGTTGAAAATTTTACAATGGGAAGATTATCACAGCTTCCTAATTGTTTCCCTATTTCTCCGGAAAACCCACGAGGACCTGTTGTAGCACCATCTAAAAATAAAAGCAAATGCCTCAAAGGCAGCTCGTTCGCATGCAGCATACAGATAAACCATTGCATAGGTCTCCCTATTGACCTTTCAATCTGAGCTATTACGCCATTTTTACGTCCGGTGTTTACCACAGTACCGTCACAGCCTATTGCAACTAAATTACACGTATTGATTCTTTTATCACTAAACTTTTAAAATATTCTTTTATATCTTTTGCAGATCCAGTAGTAGAAATAACTTGAACTAAATATTCGGATCCAGGTTCTTTCACTACAGCCAAATGTTCTTCTACAGCTACCTTTCTATGCAGTTTTGAACCCAAGGAAATGTATTGAACGGTTTTATATTTTCGTCCATTGAAGTAAATACCTTGTACGTTAAGTTTTTCTTGTCTTAAGTTTTTCACTAATAACAACCTTTTTTTCTTTCGTTCTTTTCCAATTTTGCTGCGATTAATTACTTCGGATCTTTCATTTTAACTTACTATCCCCAAGTCATGAAGAACTGCACTAGCTATCATTACTGCCGATCGATCTGAGATGTCAGTTCGATCATTTGAGATGTGCTAGTTGATCTAGATCTAACGAGCTAGAATAATTTGATTTAAATACAACTTTGATCGCTGTTATCAGAATTACTGCTTCCGCCATTTGAATTTAGAGTTTGAAGCTCAGTTTGTACCATCTTGGTAGGGAGCTGGGTTGACCACTTGAAGAACTACGTCCAATTCGGCCTTTTTCGCTTTTTAATTTTCTTTCATTTTTATCTTCATTAATTTTGTTCACTATCCACTCTTCCAATACCATTTGTCGTAAATGTCTTTGGTCGTTTAGGAAACCCGTTATTTAGGACCTTTTCGTGCAGGGACGAACTAAAATCGTTACACTTACAGTAACAGATATCAAAAAGTTTATTCTCCTCTAAAAAAGAACTTGATTTTAAATTTTTTCGAGATATAGGATACCTTTTGGCTTTTCTAAATTTTGAATAATAGTCTTTAAGCATCTGGAAAATCCGACGATCGCTAAGAAACGCCAAGCAAGCTTTATTCCATAAACTCTTAACGTCTTTAATCACTACTTTGGCAACATCAGGAAAACCGGTTCTTTATTGCTGTTTTGTAAGATTTTAAAACGAACAAATAAATAATGTTTTATAAGTCTCATCCGACATATGAGACATCTATTCAAGAATTTTAGCAGAACATGGGAGCACCCTTATAAATTCAACGTTCTTCATGTTCTTCATCCCGGAGAGCACCAAACGCGTTGAGTTGTGTGAAATGATTTTACTACGAACACAAGAAGATCCGGAATTTTACGCAAAATTATATGGACAGACGAATTAAAATTCACAAGAGAAGGTATTTTTAATAGACATAATTCTCATTTCTGGAGCACTGAAAATCCTCGCGTCATTCGAGAACGAAATTTTCAAAACAGATTCAGTGTAAATGTATTTACCTTAATGATGCATGACCAAGTACGCTATCATATTTATGAGGGTAGTTTGAATAGCGAAAGATACATGGATATTTTACAAACGGTTGTAACAGATTTTGTTGATAATCTGCCTTTGGCTAGAAGAAATTGTTGGTATCAACTGGACGGCGCTCCGCCACATTGCGGAAATGTCAAAAACCAAATATTATACGATATGTTTGAAGATCGATGGATTAGATGA